>JAPYYW010000859.1:0-68214 GCA_030522545.1 Cremastinae sp. A BG-2022a
TGAGCGCGGAGCGCGCGCCTGGTGGGGGTATGCGATTTATGAGAAAAACTCTTCCCCTTGGGGGCTTTTGGGCTCTTATTGAGAGAGTCCACTGTATAATTTTTTACCTCTTTTTTGCTAAGTACCGCTTTGATTCGACGTTTCGATAAAACTCGTTTTCTGCGCAATTTCTGCAACACTTGTTGGAGCTTCACATTGGATGGAATTTGCTGCAACTTGCACTTGATAAGCTGCATCGTCTTCAACTTTGCTAATGATTGATAATCCGTGGTTAAAGTCGTGTTATTATAAAAAAATACAGAAAATGGGGCTTCATAGTTCTTCGTGAAGCTCTTTAACATCAATTATTAAAAATTGAGAAATTGGAAATAATAGTGTTTTCATATGATATCAAATACTAGAATTTATTTAACTTTAGAAAATTTTCGTTTCCTAAATTTTATATACATGGAAAAAAATGTGACTTTTAAAATATTTTCAATGTAAGCTAAATACAAAATAACATTTAGCGTTTTCACCACCGCGACGAAAATTATCCAGGAGACTTCAGAATGACAAGATACGTCGTCATCATTCCTGCAATCTGAAATTCGATAAAATTGCTTTTATCCTAAGGCAAAAAGCCGATACAGTATCTGACCTAGATCGTATTTATTTGATTTCGGAAATAAGTCCATTATTTATTTCATCTTTATTCAATATTATCGTTTCTGATATTTTCGCGAACTCGTTATCGTTTTCTTATTTTAAAAAAACAACCGATAAAAAAATTAAAGTGATCTGTTTACATTTTGTAAAAGCGGCAAATCGACTCGCACTAAACCAGAACCAGCAGTGAAGCGGAAACGATGAAACAAATAGTATAGTCCGATCCGAAGAGTTTCCTGAAAAAAAACCAATGAAATATCCAATATAATCATCGCGCAATAATAAAATTGTGATTTTAAGTTTCGAGGGTTTTTCTTAACTTACGTCAAAATGTAGATTAAATGAATCGTGTCGTCCTCGAAAGACACCAGAGTTTGGTGAAAATATGATAGATCCAATTTTATTCGCCTGGGCAAAGGTTTTAGATTAAAATATTATTCTTCTTATATTCGTAATTCCACACAGAAAATTTTTAGACTTGACTCTAAAATACTGTAAAAATGATCGATTCGTTAATCATTGAAATAAAATAAAAAATTACAATAAATTTATTGTAAACGGAAGTTTGAAACAAATATTTATTCTCGGTGTAACAACCAATGAAGCTGTCACTTCAAAGTTGTAAATGTTATCGCGATTTATTCGAGTGCGATTTGCCTGTCAGGCTTTTATAAATGCGTGATGGGTAAAATTATACCTCGAGTGCGGTCGTGTGACAAATTCCGGTGAGTATCGCGAGTAAAAAAGAAAAGCCCATCGCCAATCCACCGTCGCGCAATATTTTTGAATAATTGATAAAATCGTCTGCATTGTAAATGACGTAAATCCGCGATATTATGTTGAACGTGAGTCCCCCGATCCAGAGCAATAATTGGACGGCGTAGAGAGAGTTTATTTCCTCGGCTGCGAACAAGAGACAAGCGTGAAGGTACCAGGTGAATCGTAAATCCAGTTGTCCACGAGACGACCCTGTAATTACGAAGTCACAAGATTATTTCCTGGCACAAGAGAATCATAATTTAATGATGAACAAAAAGACTTTTTTTAAATTATTATATTATAAAAAATATTTTTTTAAGAAGGATATTAAAAATAAAGATTCAAAGATAAGATTTTTAAGGTGACGTGGTCATGACAGTAAAACCAAGAAGTTTCGACTTAGTTTTTCTCACGTGCAAAGTGGTTTACGAGTAAAAGTTCATAAAGAAAAGTTATTGCAAATTGGCTAAAGAACAACATACTCGAAAAAACAAGGCCATCCAAGGTGACGTGTGCTTGTTATTTAATTAACGAAATTTCAAAAAAAATTTAGTTCAGATTCAAGAAAAAGATTAAACAAAGCTTCTTCGATGTTGTATAAAAGTGTGTGCAAAATTTTAGATAGCTTCACCATGTAGAAGTTTGAGATATTTATAGTTGAAGATCGAAGTATTTAACACGTGCTCTTATGGAAGGATGCAAAAAAATGTGATTTTTACCAATAAATATCTCGACTTCTGTATGGTGAAACTTCCTAAAAATTAACACACGTGGGCATACGACGTTAAAAAGAGTTAATGGAAAATTTTAACAAGGTGAGAACTAAAGGATACCATGGTGCAATTACCTTAAGGTAGTACAACCGAGACAGTGTATTCAAAAGTTTGTCTTTATGTGTTAACTAAATGTAAAATCATCAGTTGAAATTTCTTGAGACAGAATTTATTCAAAAATTACATAGATCTTCGATAACATTGCGTTAACGTGTTTGCAAAATTTAAAAAGGCTCAACCATGTAGTTATTTAGATATTATTTTTTTTTAATTGCTACTTTTAACATGGGCTCTTATGGGAGATTCGAAAAAGCAACGACTTTCAATGTATTATATTTCGATTTCTAGATGGTGAAGCTTTGTCAAATTTGACACATGTTTTCATATGACATTAAGGAAGACCTGTGCAAATTTTTAAGAAAATCTGACGATAAAAGCATAAAACCTTTTTAATTACCAACGAGAAATTGATCCTGCCGAGATCCGTTTCTGATCGTGTTATTCAGATGGCGAAATCGACGTTGAAGAGCAGCGACGATGGCGGAAAATTTAAGAATGCCCGAAGTCATCGATGTGTACAGGACGACGTACATAATGGAGCTGGCAAAAGGATTTTCCTTCTCGTAGATGTAAGTCAACCAGCCGAGATAGAGAAAAAAAAGTGCAGTTCCGGTAAGCCCGATCCAGAATTTAATTAAACTTTTTTTCGGCAACGGCTCGAGGATTACCGCGCGATCGTAGCGATTAATGCAAAGCAAGGAAGCCCTGAGCCTCTGATGACAGACGAGACAAATCGACAAATCGACGAATATGACGATTGCCAGCAACGAGGTTCGTATCAACGTCAGAAAACGTAACTTTTTGTCGACGTTTGCTACCAGTATTTCTTCAAAACGGACGAACATTAGACAACCATAAACAACTGCACAAAAGCAGGAATAAATGACATTGTTCCGCGACAAGGAAATGTCTAATTCCGTAAGAGTCCAAGGGCAGAGACCGAAAATTTTTGAAAATTGCAGGAAAGGATGCAAATCCTTAAAAACTGACATTATTTTTAAAATTTTCATCTTCTGTTACCACATTCTTCTTTTTTTTCGTTTTTATCTCGTTTTAGGGATCTCGAAGAAACTTACGAGTATTTTCAGTTTTTAGTTTTTTAATTCTTGCATTTTTTACTTAATTTTTGATTATTCGTCGAGAATTTTCGAGAGTAATGTGCAATAAAATGAATATTAAAAGGCTCTCGGAGCCAGCTTAAACAATTTTTTGGATTTCGTCGCGTTCGGCTGAGAATGCATCGACGTTGCACCGTAAATCCAACTGCGATGCTCGGTTTACGCGTGTCCTTTGAATCTAAGTAAAGACATTTTTATCGTATTCTCCAAGCATTACTGACAGAATTAATCTTTTTCATTTATCAAAGTGTTCGATGCGTTTGCGTCGTGTACGCGTTATGATTATTATTCACGGTCGTCAATCAAACATCGCACGCAAAGAATTAAAGGATTTTGGACGCGCGTCATAGAAAAATAGATACTTTTATAAAGCTTATTTATAATTTTACGTAACTTAATTACGTAATTTTTATCATGTATTTTTTATGCTTCGATCATTTATGTGAAAGAAAATTACGTGAAAAATTCAAAATAATGCTTTTATCGCGATCTTCAAAAAAATTCTATAAATAAAAAACTTATTTTCGACCGAGAACACAGAAAACGAGAAACAAGGAAAATGGAACACAGAAAAACGTGAAACATAATAGGAAAACAGAAAGGAAAAAAACAAGAGGAATAATGAAGTCTCTCGTTAAAAACTGTAATAGTTGTACGTAAGGAAATGATACAATGAAATATGAATTTTATATTACTGAATAGTATAATATTAAAATTGATGAAGCGTTTCCATGAAGAATATGCCCACGCTTCTTTTTCTATACAAAAAAAACTGCAACTTTTCTCTTGATCCTGCTTTTTCTCTTTTCCATTTTACGGATTTTTTCCTATACAGTTATTTAATGAAAAAAAAAATCCAGCTCCTTTATAAGTGAGATGTTTTTTTTTCACTGATGATGGATGGATCACTCGTGTTCCATTCTCACTTTCTGCAGCAGTCTCGATGCGCGTGCCGCGCTACAGTTATAGAACTAGGGCGAAAACGTGGAAAATAGAATAGTATTGATCACTCGGACGTAAGCATATTGATATTGGAAAAAAGATAGAAAAAGTGTTGGAAATTTTTCATTAATGAACCGTGTTCGGTCAGGCAACTTGAATCCGCGTTAAAATTGCAATTGGTATGGGCGCGAAGTGGCCGTTTATCAATTAATTTTTCGAGCACCCGTTGACCGTAGAAAATATCGAGTCAGTCTTTTATTGACGATGTAAACAAGCTCGCAAGGTGTAAAGCATTTCGAAATTTGTACACTTTGACAACAGGTACAATACAATCTTTGGTAGAAAAGAGAGTAATAAACCTTGAAAATATATGCCAACCGCCTTCGCAATTTGTCGATTAAAATTTGTTGAATTCCATCTCGAACATGTTCTCTATGAAATTGGGGATTTGTAACTCCTTCGCTACGTCCACGACCAATTCGTCGGACAGTTTGTCGGCAATCCTGAAATTTTACAATTAATTAGAAAATAATCCCCAATGAGACAATTTATAGAGAAAATCGTATTCAATGCTCACCAAGCTACAACTTCCCACGGTTTGTTTTTACTTTTACTCGTGTACATGGGATTTGTTCTGCTCCATTCGTAATAATCTTCACGATATTTCAAAAGAGCAGTGCGAGACGACTCGTCGATTTTCAAAACACGTTTTGAATTTTCGTCCACTGATATTTTATCGACGGGAGAATCTCGCCTTTCATCAGTTTTATGTCGTGATTTTTCCACGGGAGGCAGACAAATTAGTTGCATATTTTTAGGACCAACTCGCAGTTCCGTCAGAGAGCTTCCAGAGTTCTGTGGCTGTTCGTCCACTTCAATCTCGGATTTATTGAAAACTTGTTCCATCGTAGAATTTTCCCCGTTAATCGAATCACGAAATTTCCGTAGAATATCGGTCAGCACTCTTATCGAATCGGAAGAAACAGGACGAATTTCAACGTTATTTTTCTCCTAGAATAAAATACGGATCGATGAACGATTGAAGCATTTCGCATGACAAACTCGATAAATTTTACCTTATTCTTTACGAAATTCATAAGATTCGCGATTACTGGTACCAAGTTGGATAGTTCATTATCCGTACTTGGATTTGATTCGTTCGTCGACTTTTTCTCTTTCTCCACCGAGTCGTTCTTCATCCGGACATTTGATAATTTCGCGATGTTCGTCGACGAATTTTTGGACGAGCTTCTTCTCGAAACGGATTCTTCGCGGATCGACACGGTGCGTGCGGAATTTTTCAACGTGACGATGCTGGTAGCCTGCAAAATATTAAAATTCGCCAAAATCTTTCGGATTATCAGATTTTTTGTTCAATTAACGATCGACGAACGTACAGAGTCCGTTGGTAAGATCGATATGACCGTATTGATTTCGTCTTCTTTGGGAGGCAAACGAATTTTTGGCCTGTCACGCTTCGGAACTGAGCTCGGTTGCGGTTCCGGAGTCGTGAGATGATATCGCTGCGGAATCGAACGAACGGTGTTCGAAAGTCGTCTTCCACTCGTGCAATTCCTGACTATGAGAAAAAAACGAGTGTATGAGACAAACGAGGCTGAGAAATTACGCGAATCATCTTAAAAAGGTCTTACCGTCTTTTCTGTTGCGGTGCTTCTTTTTGCTGGGCATCACCGTACTCGCGCAGTACATGCTGAGACGCGGAGGCAAGTTTTTGCTCTTTTCGTTCGTCTTATTGCGAACCGTATCGACTGGCGTCGACTGGACGGTTCGATTAAAAATCTGAGACTCTGTGTCGGAGTTCAGTCCCAATTTCGACAAGATCAAGTCGCAGCGATTTCTCGTGTCCTTACCCTGCAATGCACGTTGATGGAAATATTTTCGAATATTTTTATTAAGTGAGAATAAACTGGAATATGCCCTTACCAAGGGTGGAGGCTCGACGTCGCCATCTTCGAAGTAATCCTTCGTCAAATTGAGCTTCGTACAAATGTCTCCGATGTCGACAACGATTTGGAGAATTTCTCTGATTTTTCCGGGATGCCCTTTGAGCACGGAAGTCGGTATGTGCTTGCAATAGGCGTTGAGCGCTTGCAGCAACAGTTGGTGCGCCGAAGTCAGCTTCTGTTCTATCGCCTGCACGTGCAGAGAAAATGTACGATGCGAAGGTTTCTCTCGGGCATTCGGTGAGATGGCTCTGACGTGTCTCTTTATGCCGGCGATCTGGCGGCCGAGATCGTAGAGATAATTTCTCGAGAATCTGACCGCGAACTCCATAACGCACTGCTGCCTTCGACGCATCTCTTGGTCGCCATCTGGGAGGGGAATGTTGCTCAGTCTGTAGCTTATTTCGTCCAGGAGATTCGAAATTTTTTTCTGTACGAGCAGGATCTTGTGAGCGACGAACGGATGCAGTCGCACATCGTACAAATCCTCTCCATTGATCTCGTAGTCGTTGCTCAGCAATGTACAGCAATTTGAGTCGGAATACGTTTCTTCGTTGCATTCGCTGTTCTCGCAGACTGTTCGATCCGAATGCGACTTTCTCACGCTGTATCTTAATTTTGAAACCGGAGATCTTTCGGTGCTCAATGGACTTTCCAACTCTCCGGTGGCAGACGACGCGACGCTGCTCCCAATTTGACTGTCCTCCGTACGTCCGATCATTCGTGCTGATTTCTCGATTCTCTACAAATCACAATATATCGTTAAAATTGTCCAAAAAATTCTCAAAATAATACTCTCGCATTTGCATCATTCGTACTTGAGTTTTGCTCCGATGAACTCCAGGTACAGAAAAACGTTTCGATACTCCGCTCGTTCTTTCAGGACGAGTATCCTCCTTGAGCCTTTTCAACTCCTTGTCAATTTGTTCGGGGTATCTCATCGAGCGCTTTTCGTTCGTGATACCAGAAATGACGTTGGCATTGTCGACATATTTGGATATGTTATCGTCTTGCTCATTGACGAGGGAAGCCCACAGCAATTCTTCCTTCTTTTGCAATCTTTGCTTCTTCACATCTTTTATAATGTACTTTATCCGTGTCGGTGATGTGTACTGAAAGGAGTCAATTCCAGAAGTAAATTAACACGAATCGTGATGAAAATTGCATTTTTTTCCTCAGACTATTCTCAAAAAATGCCCAATTATCTGGGAAACTTATCAATAAACGTGCAGCAAAAGATCATAGTGCTGAAAAGATTTGTCAAGGGTGTATTTAAAATCACCTTCAAATGAAATGATTCGTCGAGATTACTATTCATACGATAGATATTTTCTCTGTCCTTGTTATTCAGAAAATTCAACTGCATGGGCTCAACCAAATACGACATCGTTTGCACTTTTTTTTTCGCGGTTATAAGTGTTAACAGGCTCTCAAATTTTGTTTTATCCTCGTTGATTCCTCACTATTGACGCGAGATTTGCCGGAACTCGAAGAACTGCCGAGGACGAGGGTGGACGGTAAGGTCGGTCGAAAAATAATATATCACGATAACAGAAAATTCGAAACATTTAATCGTGACAGGATGAAAATTCGTTTTTTAAAAATGAGACTAAACAGTCCCCCTCCCCTTCGAAGTCCAATAAAACTCGGCGCATTGATGTTTACGAGCGTGAAAGAACTTTTGGCTACGGGAATCGCCGGTTGCTTGGTTACCGCCTGTCACAACACACGTTTTTCCCTCCTCTCTCCACGCCGGGTTTCGAACAGATTTGACGTCCGCGTCGATGAATTTGCGAAACTGACTTTTGGACGTGGGACTCGTCCCTTGGATACGATTGTCAAAAATGAAGGAAAATAAACACTTTTTACATTCTAGAATGTAATGAAATTGTTTTTTCTTTTTTTGGAAACTTATTTATATCGTACGTGACAAATACAAGTGACAATTAATCTCATTATTCATAAATGTCTAATCAGCAAGCGATTTATAATGCAATGTCGTACAAAAAAATAGATGCATTTATTTTTTACGCTATATACGATGGTGTGTTATCTTTTATTGATGTATATTTCTCGTATCTGATCGGTCAACCATTCTATTGCTGGCTGCAAGCCTTCACCGGTTACAGCGTTCGTTGCTCTAATGTGCCAAGGCTTATTTTGTATTCTCTCTAATCCGAGACCTGCCACCAATTTGACAGTCGTCAGTGAATCTGGTAAATCCATTTTGTTTGCCAGGAAGAGTATCGGCAATTTTCGGCCTAGAATCAAATTTTTCGTGACTTCATTTTTCAAATATTTATCATTATTCTTAAGATAGTTCTATCGGTATACAGTCAAATCAAAATTATTTATCTCAATTTGTCTCCATAGCATGTGGTTTTTGAGCTTAATTAAAAGTTATTGCAAATTGTTTCAAGAATATACTCAAAATTCAAGGTCATCCAAGGTGACCTGTACTTGTTACGTATGTATGAAAATTAATAAAATCATAATCTTAGGATTTCTTAAAAAAAGTAGAGGAAAGCTTCTTTGAAGTACACTAAAGAGCTGTGCAAAATTTTAACAAGTTCCACTACCCAGAAGCCAAGATAATAGCAATTTTTGATAATAGATGTCTTGAGTTTTACGTAGTGAAATCTCTTAAAATTTAATGTACAATTACACATTGTATCAAAGAAGGTTTTAGCAAATTTTTAACAAGATCCTAAGACAACGATTTTTTGATAGAACCACCTTAAGGATCTTTTACATAAAAAATCGTTCGAGCACCAGCTATGTCGGGATGCTGCAGCAACATGTCCAACTCTTCCTTTGCTACAACCAATCTCAAAATATCGCTACTGTCGATTATGAATATTATTCCATGACAGTCCTTGTAATGGTGTTCCCACAAAGATCTGTAACGATCATGGCCAGACATATCGAATGCAGTGAAGCTGACATTTTTTACTGGAATCGAAAATAGTTTCATCGAATTTTAAATACATTTTTTTTTGGTACATATATTTTGAACAATTTCAATATATTTCTATGATAAAAACAATGTTAAACATATACAGAAAGTAAAGACACTTGTTAAAATTTGGTAAAATTTGAAAACCAATGTTTTCCAATAACAAAAAATAAAAAAAAAAATGTTTCCATAGTTTTTATCACGAAGTTCATCATTTAATTATATTTGCATCGTTTTTAATTATATTACCAAAATATTGTAAAAACACGTGTAGTCCCACGTTGCAAAGCATTTGTGAAAGCAAGGTGCAATACTCAGCACAAATCGTGTGGAAAGAAAATAAATAATTACCTCCCTTTGCAGTAACTTTGTATAATTTTGTCATTCAGACAAATATGACAGGGGATACAAAAATATATATTCGATTTGAGATAAATTTTATTGGATTCAGCATGAAAATACAACAAAAGCCAAATGTTTTCATACATTGTTTAAAAAAAACTATTCGTATATATTTTGTGTACAATTTCTATAAAAAAATTGTATATATAAATTGGTCATATGTGGCGGGTGAACGGTGCTGACCGGGACGTGCTTCGCAAATTCGAGAGAACAGCTGTGCCGTGTGAACAGGTTGCGTCTGACACTGGACTGTCGTTGTTCTTCACTTACATGCAAATCTTTCGACATTATACGCAATGGTGGGCACTATCTCTATGCAACGGTCGTCCTCGCGCTTGAAATACCTGATGACCGTCGACTTACCACTGCTATTTAATCCCACAACTAACACGTTCACTTCTTTTTTCCTCAAGCTCAAAAGATTCGACAAGCGATCGAACAGCCCCATGTTTCGTCGCCGCGGCTCCGTTTCTTTTGCTATTTCCCTCTCATCATCGCAAGGGCTCTCGAGTACCCGCGTCAATAATCATCCCCACCCCCGCATCTCTACTTTTCCCAAGTTTTCCCCTGTGTCAAGGTCACGAGACTGCGATGCATCAAAATTATATGTATCGAATCGACATTTTTCCGGCCACGGATAAGTACAATTTTTTACTTTTTATTTATCATTCTATAAAATCGTTTATAAAGATAACTGGATATGTAAAAAAAAAATTTACATGGGTAAAATATATATAAATAAAATATTGAATATAATAATTTTGATTATCATCGGCTAGTAAATATCTGCTGATGATAATCATCTCTTGTGGACAGCGGTAAGAAGTTCGTTGATTCGCGATACGCGTCGCTAGTCGACGCGCGGTTTTTCTGTGCTTGCTCCAAGTTCGAAGATAACCTCAATTTCTGTTTGAATGTTGTCGTATCTCAAAGAATTTGAAAGAGCGATTAACAATGGTGTCTGAAAAGAACGTGAATTTGCCATGGTGGGTAGAAAACTCAAAAATTTAGCGATCATGATTATTTATTTTTGTATTTTTTTTTAATTTCACGATTTGGCAATGCAGGGTCGAGAAATATCGTCCTTCAACGCTGGACGACTTGATATCTCATCAAGACATTATTAAAACAAGTAAGCACGACTTAAATGTTGTTATTTAATATTGAGAAATATTTATAACAATAAATTTGCTTTGTTGTTTCATAGTCAACAAGTTTATCGATGAAAATCAACTTCCTCATTTACTGCTGTATGGACCTCCCGGCACTGGAAAAACGAGCACTATACTGGCCTGTGCCAAAAAACTTTACACCCCTGCACAATTTACTTCTATGGTTAGAAAATAATTTTTTTATAATTTTTTTTTTCAATATTATTAACCCTTTGTGGATCCATATGGGTCTTTTTTGACCGAAGCGATTTTTTCCCTTTAAAATTCTTGTTGTTTAAAACCTTTCATTTAAAAATAAAACAAATGCAATGACTATAATAACTGTGAAACCTTAAAGTAGAATCAATGGAGGAGAAGGGAAGGAGGAGGAAAATTTTTTCCTCTCCAAATACGTGAGATATAAGTAGCAGAACAAAAAAGACCCATATGATCCGGGGTGCCATAGAAAAACATGATCCATGCAGGGTTAAATTTTCATTTTTACTCTCCAGGTATTGGAGCTTAATGCTTCTGATGACAGAGGTATTGGCATTGTAAGAGGACAAATTCTCAATTTTGCCAGTACAGGAACAATGTTTCGATCAGGATTTAAATTGATAATACTGGATGAGGCAGATGCAATGACCAATGATGCTCAGAATGCTCTGAGAAGAAGTACATACCTTAATTTTCCAATTTAAAAGTTACTTTATCGTTCAACACGATTAATCACTATTTTTTAATTTATAGTTATGGAAAAATATACAGATAACGTGAGATTCTGCATAATATGCAATTACCTGAGCAAAATAATCCCAGCTCTCCAATCTCGTTGTACGAGATTTCGTTTTGGACCTCTGGACTCGATGCAAATAATTCCCAGATTGAATTACGTGATTGATAAAGAGGGGTAATTATTTTACGAAAAGGGATGCAATTTTTATATTTTCATAAATTTTTCGTGTTAATTGCTTGTCCTCTCGACAGGATTTCCGTCACGGAAGACGGCAAGCGTGCCCTGATAACGTTGAGCGGCGGGGACATGAGAAGAGTCCTGAACGTTCTTCAAAGTACGTGGCTCGCGTTCGGCTCTGTCACAGAGGAAACTGTGTACACGTGCGTCGGTCATCCGCTACCGATCGACATTCAAAATATCTTGAATTGGTTGCACAATGAATCTTACGAAATGGCGTACTTCAGTATCCTTTTTCAAGTATACTTTTTTCGCGACGTTATAAAAAAAAGTATTTTCATATTTGTTTTTCCTCAAGTATCGATACAGAAACGAAGGATTTGAAGATTCAAAAAGGTCTCGCCCTCCAAGACATTATTACGGAATTGCACGCCCTGGTAAAAACAAGTAAGAGACGAGCGATGTGCATTTATTGAGTTTTCGCTTAAAAAGCTTTCGATCGGTAAGAAAAAAAAATCGTATCTCTCTTCGCAGTCGAGTTTCCCGATGACAAGTATATCGAGCTCCTGATTAAGCTGGCCGAGATTGAGAAACGTACAGCGGCTGGCGCGAGCGAAGCGATTCAGTTAAACTCTCTGGTCGCCGCCTTTCAGAATCTCAGGGACATGCAGTTATAATTTAATCACGGAAGGACCAGGAAAACGGCGAATCACAGGAACAACTTGGATAAAGTGAGACTCGTAAAGATTTCAAATTTTCATTGGAACGATTTCTCTGTTCCCGTCTCTCGTTCTCTTTTCCCTTTTTACTTTCGTAAACTTTATGGAGAAACTTTGTAATTAGTATAACAATATATATATATATACACAACGCTGCTGGTATCTTTGAAACTCGAGCGGGGGTGATATTTCGCGCTGGGGAAGCAGACGAGAGCGGGAGAGACGGAAAAACTAAAATGACGCAACGAGGAGAAAAAAAGACGCAAAGGGAAACGGAAAGGCAGTTGATTGATATAAAAATAATGAACCGCTCGATTATTCGAGATGGCTCTTTGTCGGGAATGCGAGCCAGGGAAAAACTTGTTTTGCGAGCAAGCTGGCAGGATTAGAGCGAGCGAGTGAATAATATAGATCGAATCTGATATTTCGCTGAGACGTGCCACCGAGACGAAGAAAATGTTCCGCCGCGAGAAGCGTCCATATCGTTCGATCGCTCTCAGACGACGATCAGATACACTTTATGTCGGTTTTCGCGGGCTCCAAGTTTTCATTTTATTCCAGAAACCGCGTGATACGAGGGATCCGGAAAGTTCGGGAGCACCGCAGTTACACACGCACGTACATAATCTACGGCGTCGCGGGAGCAAAACAATGGGAGCGAGAGAGCTGAGGCGTTGCCCCGACAGATAACATCTTTTTGGAAACGGTAGGACGGAACTCTCCCTCCCCGTGAACGCGCCGCCAACCGTAAGTGGAACAGCCCGATAATGGCACGAGGAGTAACGGAATAGGAGCGAGTTTTCGCGGAGATAATCCGTCTTTCGCGAATTTCGCTCCGTGGAAAGAAAGACGAGGACCGAGGGGAGGGGGCGCAGGTACGCCGACGAGGGCAAAAGACTTCCAATGCTTTCGCCTCGGGCGTCGAAGATGTAGAAATTCAGTCGAATCCTTCTACGGGCTATTTCACGCGGAGAGAACGAATCTCCTCTCGCGTCGTACTCGCCGTAGTTAGTCCTTATCTCGAAAAGTAAATGTCCAAAGAACGTTCCGAGTGCGTATAATTCGCAAGTTCCTGCTTCTTTAAACATAAAAATGGTTTTTAGGTGAAAAAGATTGTAAATATTGCAGTATTGAATAAAAGCTTGTACTTTTTTATATACCGAGTTGAGAGTTTGAGCGAGGGCTGGAAAGGAGCGTCGTTTCGTTTTACGTGGGAACGTCCCGTGTACAGAATCGTACAAAACGAGAGTACGTACGGGTCCTGAGGCGTTTAAAGCCATTTGCGAGGTGCCCGTCGCACGGTCTGGCATCGATTTCGATTCCTCGCTCTTACCTAACGTACCAAGCAAGGCCGGATGCACCCGTGAGACTTGGACATTCGTCTTGGCTCCTTTCTCGCGAGACAAATGCAAGTAAACATTTGTCGAGACGTGCACACGGATACACACACACACACGCACACGTGGTCGGAATATTTTGCGGAAACAAGGAGGAATCGAGGTAGCGGCGAGCCAGGATCAGGTCCAGGGATGATGTACCGTTGAAAACAAGAAAAAAAAGGAAGGATAGAGAGTCGAATCGAGATCTCTATTTCTCGTGGTTCTACGAACTGAGAGTTCGTTCAGGACGCATGGAGAAATTTTGATTCGACTCGAATTTATGTGTGTACGTTTGATTGTAGGTTGATCGTGGATACGCGACGAGGAGGCTTCCCTTGACGCAGACAGGTCCGGCGGGCTCCCGGCTTTTCGCACACGGAAGAACGGAAGGTAGAGGATGCTGCGCGGCTCGATGCTGATCGGAGCTTGACCTGCCGAGTGGGGGATGGCGTCAGCGTGTACGGAGAGTCGGGGGAGGGAGCGCTGGTGGGGATCGCTCGGGGACTCTCGAGAAAAGCTTTACGGCGAGTGGGGAAAATGATCCAGAGGACGTTTCGAGTCTAGTCGGGTCTCGGCTTCAATCAAAACTAACGATTCACTCCTTGTTTTCCACTTGTTAGCCGCTCTACCGACTCTTATTCGTTACACGGGCATACCTGCTCCCGGAGTAACGGAAATGACCTCGAGGCGCCGAGGACGCGCCCGGCGGAAGCAGGAGACTCGAGGAGGAGGGGAGGCAAGGACGAATCGGAGCACCGCGAAACACGAGCTTGCGGAAAATATGCTCCGCAAACTTAATCCTCGGGGACGTTATTGACAGAAAGAAGAAAGTGACGCCTCGCTCGAGATCTCGAGGCGTGGATAAAGAGTGACGGCCCTTGAAATTTGTATGAATTTTCAAATGGGTCATCGATGCATGCAGATGCCTGGGATGATGAATAATAAAGGGATTCCCTTTTTGGAGGCGAGTCCGTGGATCGAGGGTAAGAATAAATGCCGGTCCTAAACAAACGTGGTGGAAAGCACTCGAAGGCGCGCCGGCACTCACCGGAGTGACGTTTAACGCTGCTCCGTGTGTACACCGGAATTGAAGGAACGGGAAAGGGAGCTATCTCGGTGCGGATCTCGCGAGAATAGTACACTCCCGCCTACCCCGTCTGAGAATAAATTCGCGAAGCGCTCTGATTGTTCGACGGTTTCTCTGATAAATTATTTGCGCCCGATATAAAGCGCCCTCAAGTATAATGCGCCCGGAAAGCCGGGGTGAAAGAGCCACGGTGAATGTACCTACAAATTTAACCTCTTATTAGATCACGAAGATCCCCCGAGATTAAATTACTATGCCTGATTTTTTGAGCAAACTCGAGCGAACCTCTGGCTAGCGCATAAATTTAAATTCAACGGAGAACAGCTCCACTCGGATGCGATCATCGTGAATCAATCTCCTCCTTTTTTCTCCTCTTTCCCCGCTTCGTAATGCAATGAAAATATCAAAAAGTCATCGTCTCCCAGTGAACTTTGCAGCTTCATCTCTGCGGATCTCTTTATCGCTGAAGCAGCAATATAGCTCCGAAACAGGAATAAATTAATGAGCGACTCGTTGATACGAGGCACAATAAATTGAAAACTTTTTCAAGATACGAGCATGCGAGAAAATTCTTTTTTTTTGGCATTATAAATCAATTTTCTGAATAATGATTATAATCAAGAAATATCATATAAATAAAATTGTCGATTGTTCGAGTCACCTGAAGACTCTTACACCTGTTAATATTTGAAGCTTCACGTACAATAATAATTTTCTCAAAATATAACTCGATAATCTTACCTTTCCTTCAGACGATAAGATTTTTAAAGGTTTATTCTAATTAAAGTATTCACGAAATTCTTATGATTATACTCAGAGACATATGATGTTTTTAAGTGAGCGGAAATTAAATTTTTACTATTTTTAATAATTCATTTCTTGACAATCTGGTCGATATCTGGTCTGGAATTTTTCGGGACGAGTCTTTACATCGTTACATTATATACACTGGGGAAATTTTGGTAATAGATTTTACTACAAAGAGACAACTATTCTGATTATATTAAAAAATTATACAACAAGATCAATACTTTGCATTACGTTTCTTCGCGTTTTCTTGTATTCCAATTGAATTTGACTTTATATTTTTATCGGTCAGTTAAAAATACTCTGAACCTAGATTAATTATATACATCGAAATCTAATACTATTTCGGGAAATTATAATCGAAAGGATCTAAGAATACATTTCGTTCCATAGCAATTATAGCTGTCACTTTGTAGTGACATTTACCACGTTTTCCTTTTAGTGTATTCATCGAAACTCGTTATTTTTATTTATATAAATATCATAGATATACGAAGATAATTTTATACGAAAAATTACCAAGTTTCGACGTACTGCGACAACAGTTAAGAAATTCTTTAGATTCTTTAAAAACAAAAATCAGCAATTACGACAATTTTATAATAAAAACCATGTATACGATTTTATACGAAAAATCCATGAAATATCCAAACTTAAAAAATATCCACAGTACGAAAAAGCAGAGTAATTATTCGTACAAATATCTCTCGGTATCGGTACATCGATAGAAAGTACGGTAATACACGATTCTGTGCCTCGACTGTGAATTCGATTGAAAATATCCGAAACTGCCGGTGGAAACCTTTTTCCGAGATATCGGCGTTGACACTGACAAAAATAAATGCGGAGAGGTACAAAAACGCGGAGGTATAACGGAGAGTCCGAAAGCGATAGTTCGGCGAGCCCCGGTACGGAAAAATCCTATTTTCCCTATATGCGAGAGAGAAAAAGCCATAAAGCCTTTCTCTCGCGAGGAGGCAAAAATGAAGTAAATTCTGGACGCGGGTCAAAATTGGTGGGCGAGAGAAAGAAAGAAAGAAAAGAGAGAGAGAGAGAGAGAGAGAAAGAGCGCCCCGGGTCAGAAACCGTTCCACTTGACGAGAAATGTCCCATACACGCGAGGGCCAATATAGCGCGTATATATACGTGTACGGAGAAAAAAAGAGAGAGAGAGAGAGAGGGAGGGAAAGGGATGGAAATGGAGGAAAAGAGGGAGAGAGAGAGAGAGAGAGAGAGAAATACGAATAAAGGGAGAGAGAGAGAAGAAGAAGAAGCTGTAAAAGCATATATATAGAAATATAGATTGTGGATAGAAATAGCTCTAGGGGTGGCTCTGGGGTAGCTCGAGAGTGCGAGGCCTGTGTGGTACGCGCGCCGGGGGTCTGGGTTTGGCCGGGTCGCGCGCGGGTGCTTGCGCAGAGCATCCTCACCGAGGGCTGCTTCCCCCTCCCCGGCGGAGCAGCCTCACCCCCCACGTGTCGAGGACGAGAACTGGCAGCAGCCTCGAGCGGGAGGGAAACGCCATAGGCAGCCAAGCAAGCAACCACCGGGCTTGCGAAATTCTCCCTCCTCCTCCTCCTCCCCCTTCTCTCTCGCTCTATCCTGCACATCCCTTCCTCTCGAGAAACAGGGACGCCGAGAGTCCTGCTCCCTTTCTGCTCCTGCCTGCCTCCCTGAGTCTCACCCCGTCGCGCGCCACCCCCGGCTGCCCGGCCGAGCTTGCAGAGTACTCGCTACTTTCGTACGGTCGAGGAGCGCTCGTCCGCCGTTCGCTCGTCGCCTCGGACTCGCCGCAGCCGGCCAGTAGAATAAAATAAATAAATAAATAATTAAATAAGGGGTAGAGGATTGTTTTCGTTAATCGCGCCCTCGAGTCGAGGATCAGCGTCGTCGCGAGGGAGGATCGAAACGGAATTTCATGTGAAAAGAGAGAGAGAGAGAATGAGAGGGACACGAGGGGTGAGAATCGTCGATCGAGTGCAAGGTGGCCGACCGAGGTTGTACGTGCCAGCGTCACTGACCTGCGACAGCCGGGGATAAACCGATCCTCGCTCATCTCCCTCTTGCCGGCGTCGCCGAGCTTATCTTCTCGGGATCGCGGCTCTCTGGCGCGCGCTGTCCATCGGGGAGCCTCGCGAGACGTTCCCGCTTCTCGCTCGCGGCCGTGCCTCGGGGATCGCGCGAGAAAACAAATAAAAGGGTGGCGCGGAGCAAAACCGTCGGCGGCGAGCCTGGTGGGGGGTGAAAATTGTACACGGAGCCCGCTGAGCACGTTATCAGCGACGGGCCAGAGCGCTGATACTCCGGCTACGCGCGCGCGCCCTCCCCCGATTTCCCAAAACAGAGAGATAACTCGCCGCGAGGGAGAGAGACGCCGAGACATAAATAATGTCCGGACGCCGAGCGGCGATTCTCTCCTCTCGTCCATCTGTATCCGACGATCAATCTTACCGAACGTGAGCCGTGATTGATCCGTCAACCGTTACGAGAAAAAACGCACCTTCGCTGACCTCCTCCGAGGGGTGAAATGTCGAAATCGCTCCTCGTTCCGATCCTCCACGTACCGGATTACGATCCGAGCCTCCTGTCTTAAAAACTATCGTGCCGAGACCGCAGAACGATCCTTTTTTTTTAATACGCTCCCGCATACCAGTGAAGTGTTCCGAGGAAGTTACGTGCGAGGCGTTTTACATTGCTGATCCTTGGACATGTAAGTAAACAAAAAAAATTCCTCTTCGTAGGTAAAAAAATCATTTTCGCATCTTTCGTCAAAATAATGGACACGGACGAGTCATTTTCGCCAAATATTTCGTCGAACGTACGCGGAAAATGAATTTTTGAGTAAACTTTTACGTGGAGAACGCGAATTTTAAGATTTTTCGTTAGACAAACGTATGCGTAAGTTGGTACAGAATGATCGATTTGTGCTCGAAGAGTTTATTCGAGGTATAAGAGAATTACGAATTCGATGATGCGGCGAATTTAAGTACGTACACGGTGAAGCGTATCGTAGCCAAACTCAAAGTTAGTAACTCGATGAGGGGATCGAACGGGCTGGAGGGATGAAATGGGGGAGGAGAGAAGCTAAATTTGTGATGTACCTTTCTCTCTCTCTCTCTTATCCCAATTTTACAGGGTTCCATATCGACTGGGATAACGTATATTTAGTCGATAAGACGAAATGAAATAATGGATGGGGCTAAAAGTGGAGCTACCTGAAAATGGATCCACGCCGAGAAGAATTCTCTCCGGAGGACTTCATTGATGGCTCAGCGTAATAAGCTCTGATCGAGTGACTTTTTTTCCATTGGCAACACACTCGATTTCCTTCGCGCACGAACAACCGGTCGCTTCGTCTAGTGAATTTATAGCCTTCTTTTTCTCCTTTTTTTTATCAATCGAGTACATCAGTCGACGACCCTTTTCGCGTGCTCGCTAATCCAATTTATTCTCACGCACAAATTGATATACCTCGCAAGACGGCTTTTTCGTTGAGACGAATAATCTTCGGAATAAATGAATGATGATTGATTCGATGAAGAATTATATAGGTGTTCAAACTACTTCATTTTCTTCTATCTCAAGAATGCATGGATCAGATAATCCCATAGCAAAAAGTACATTCTTGACATTCAATTCGTGAAAATCAGACTGCCTTTCTCAAAAAAGTTGACAATTTTTTATGTCTTATTTTAACTATCGATTTTTTTATCGTTTAATTGCAATTAAACGAACAAACAATAAATTGTTTATTGTTTATTGCACTGTCTAATGTTCAAATTTATTATACAGAATGCAGTCATAGATAATTTATTAATTTATTATTTTGTGTAATAAAAAAAATCATTTAGTTGACGTAATTATTATTAAATATCGCGATATAGAGAAAAAGAATCCATCCACGATTATTAATCATATGTTGATTTTTAGTAAATTTGTATGTTATGAATAAAAAATTATATGAATAATTTTGATAATATTAAAAGTATATAGTATTTTAATATTATCAAATTATTAAAAATATACGTTCCTTAACGAATACCACTTATCAGTGAAGGGTGGTGAACTTTATTTTTCCCCGCTACTTAAAAGAGAGGTATAACACATCGGAAATGGAGTGCAACTGTGAAATTTTAATGAATCATAATTATAAATTCACCATTGATGATATTTTAAACCATTCGTTGACACATATTCCCAGATGAACATTACTACTACGTGAGTGAACTCGATGTTTTTTATTCGACACGCTTCTATCGAGCTAGCTAAAAAAAAAGCAATCGAGTTTCGAGATCGATGGGAGCGGGCTATGAATTATTGTCCAACTGTTCGAAATTCCCGATTAGGAAGCGCAGGGAGAATCGAAAAGAGGGTCGAAGAGACGGGAATATCCTTTCCGCCCTCTCATCTGCGCGCTCTCTTTTCCCATCCGAGCCGCAGCGCACGATTCGCGGGAATACCGAAAATTCTTTGGACTAAAAATCGTTCAATTTCCATGTAGAATACCATGAGGAATAGGTACGTGCGGATAGAAAGGTCCGGGAACATGTAAATAGGAGCGTGTACGTATGCCCTTTTCGACTCTCAACCTCGACGGTGTACCCGTCGTCGTCGTCGTCGTCGTCGTCGTGTGTGCTCCACTGTTGAAACCGTTGATGCAGAAGAGGTACAAGCTCCGCAAGGAGAAACGAGTTATTCCGGTACACTCGTCTCGTCCAAATCGATCAACCCCTTTCCAAAGCGTAGCTCGGAGATGCAGCGACGGAATAGCAAGGAGAAAAAGGAGAGGGGGGGGGGCAGGCCGTGAAAGAGAAAGAGGGTAAGGGAAGGGAGAACGTGTCGTGCAGTAGGGAAAGACCGAATTCATTCTGTTTCAATGCACCCTTGGCGTCCCCTCCCCCCGCTTTTCTCTATCTTTTCCTTATCGTGTCGCTGGCTCTCTACAATCTTTCAGTGTACCCCTTATCGTACAAAAGAGGAAGAAATGTCGGGACCGTTCCAAAGGCGCGTCGGTAGCATGAATTCTGATTCTTCCCTGATTCAGTATTGTATACCGAAAAACACGCTCTCATACCTGTGCGCCTCGTATATTCGTGCACGCGCACACGTCGCTCCTCGTCTTCCTCATCAGGGAGCAACCTCTCTCGAGCTCAGAGCTCTCCAACGTTTAGTCAAAATGAACCCTATTTTCTCTTTCCTTTCTCAATCATTCCACAAAGAATCTCTCTTCGTGCGATGCTTGCACTCTCGCAAAGGAACGAGAGCTCATCCACCGCGACTCCTCCATCTCGCTTTCATTCGTTCGTCACTTTATTTCGTCTCATCACATTTTATTCCTCCTCGTTCATCCTGGACTCCTCGACGGGCGATGAACAAGTCCGCGTGGATTCGCTGCCAAAACGAGATGTTTAAATTTATGTTCTCGGCTGTGTATCATTCGCGATACGAGAGAAAGAGGGAGATAGAAAAATAAACAGATGAACATCGAGCATCGAGGCTATAGTATATTTGCCTCGAGAGCTCCGACGCGCGTTAAATATTTATCACGAAACTTTATGACTGCTCAACATGTTTCTTCGTTCGCATCTTAAAAATTATTTACGATTAGACAGCCGATAAGTCTTTTGATTAACTGTTTAATCAATCATCAATGATTTTTGTCGTTGTAAAAAAAAATCTTGAGACGTTGAAATAATTTCAGAAAAATTTTTAATTGCTACAGACGCATAATTGTCTCTTGAAACTTTTTCGCTGGTTGATGATGAAGTTTGTTGAACAACTTTCTGTATAGTGAATATTTATGTTAGAGTTTCTTATTTACTTTGAATTTTTTACGTACTTTACTTAATTAATGGAAATGTCGGACAGCCAAAGATTTGGAATATAAAGTAGATAATAACTTAGACAATATTTTAAAAGTTAGTCTATATTCACTGCTTATGAATCATGAGCAATATTTTTGAAAATATGACATTTTCATTAATTTTTTGGAATATTACTTCTCAATTTACGAAATATTCTGTTTCAAATTGGAAATTATTTTATCGAATGGTTCAAAAGCTATAAATCCCAAAGCTGATAAGATTTAGCAGTGTTTTCGAAAAATTCTTACATCTGTCCAAAATATAAATAACAAAACATAAGCTTTTATAAAAATTACAAAAATACATTCGAAAAAAAGTGTTTTTCTGGATAATAATTTTTAAAAATTCCTTAAAAATAATGTATCTGGTTAATCAAACGATAAAAAGTGTCTAAAAAAATAATACCCAAGTTCCCAATGGCTGCTCCTCAGTCAAGAAACAAAAAAAAAAGGGTACGTAACTTTTTGGCCAAAAAGGACAGAGTCTGGGACGAATCGAACGTGAAGAAATGGACTTTTTGCTACGATCGCATATGGCTCGTGCATCCTGAAAGCTATACTCCACCGTAAAATAAAAATCTGCGAAAAAATTTATGAGATTCGAATGTATGGGTACATGCAAAGCGACGCTTGCTTCACATGCGCGTTTTGTTTTGATGGGGCACATATACACATTGTGTATATACACAAATTGAGATATTTCGAGCAGATGAGATATAACGGAGTGTGTGCACAGGTTATAACATGCAACAAGGGGATTTGGACGTACACGTGTTATAGCGCAAACCTGTGTTGGGGTTAAACAGAGACTCCTCCCCTTCGGAACGGCACGAAGACACGCGGATTCTCCGTTCGAGAATCTCTGTCTGTACGCGTGTCCGTGTTCGTGTGTGTATTCGTGCTCGGTAGGCACACCAATATCCGGCGAGACCAATGCTCAACCAGACCATTTCCCTTGTCCTCATGCTCCATGAGTATCTTGTCGAAGCGATCCGCGTAGGATCCTCGGAAACATCCTCGGGACGATATAAGATACACGTCGAGACGGAGATGGAGCGGGAGACGAGAGGAATACGGATTCCGATTATCAATATCTCTCTCTCTCTCTCTCTTTTACTCCCTGTTTCGTATATATACGTGTCTATGGCGTATCTCGAGGCCTCCCCGGGACACGGACCGTGAAACCAGTCTCGCGAGCCCGGTATAATCCCCAGCAACGCCGAGGAGAACTTCCGCCGAGGAGGCGCAACTTCCCCTCGGGCGAGCCCTCCCGCCGCTCCTCGACGACGACGCCGTGCTTTTACTCGAGAGATCTCTTCAATTTCATTTTACAAGAGACAGAGGGAGAGCAGCGCGACGAGAAACGTGCGCTATACGGAGAATTCGAAATCCTCGGAAAATAAATGCGGGACGCATTCGAAGATGCGCCTCTGGCTATACGTGCCTTCGTCTCTTTCCTCTCTTCTTAATCGTTGTATTTGCGAAAAACGTTAAAGATTTTTTTTTTTCGGTTTCCAGGTAATTTTGCATCGTGTTCGAACGTATTTACAGAATTTTTTAAGAGATTGTTTTTTTTATTGCGAAAATAAATAATATAGGTACTTAAAGGTATATATATCATTTAACAATTTTATCATTGAGAATAATTATATTGTCGATTTTCTGTCACGAAATATATATCAATTTATTAATAATTGTGATCTAAAAGTAAATTTACAGGATAGATAAATTACTTTTTTTTATTTCGGAAGAACAAGAATAGTTTTTTTACTTCAATGTAAAATGCATTTGAAGCTCGATAAGTTAAAAAATAATACTTTTGAAATAAATTTAAAGAAAAAAATAATTTTTTAATTAACGAAGATTAGGAATACTTTTTTTAGTTTCAATGTATAGTGTAAAATGCATTAGGAGCTTGACAAGTTAAAAATAATACTTCAAAAATACTTTTTTACTTTCAATATGGCATGAAATGCATTAAAAGCTTAATACTTGTTGAAATTGGCAAATCATTGTTTTTGAAAACCAACAAGTTATTTCGAGACTATTTGAAAAAGAGGAAATTCGGAAAAAAAAACGTTATCAACAAAATGAAGTTTCGAAAGAATGGTAGGACAACCCAAGCATCTTTAATCCTGGTCGAGGCATACGGAACAATTGCTCCGAAAAAAGAAATCTCACCGGCGTCGAGAGGTTTTCTCCGGTTGCTTTTAAACCCGTTTCGCTGAACTTTTATCGATTTATCGTAAAAATTGAGCGGAAACTCAGGGGTCAACGGCGGATAAAGAATCGAATTAGCGTTTCGGAAGAGTGGCGACCATTTCTCTCTCTCTCTCTCTCTTTTTATTTTTTTAATCGACACAGATCGCAGGCTGTGTCAGCGCGCAACGAAACATGTCGCACCGGTGTACACCGTGTGCGCGAGGCACCGAAAAAAAAAGGTAGAAAAAAACGTGGCGCAAAGCGAACGTAGAAAAAAAACTCTATTTAGTTGTTTGGAACGGTGCGAGCTATATACACGCGAAATCTCATGAAGTATACGACATGAAAACAGGATGCTTATAAAGCCAGCGAAGGATGTTTTTGCGAATCTTGTGCCCGAGACGGGAGTAGAAGAGAAATAGAATAAAAAGAGAGAGAGAGAGAGAGTGGATGAAACGAGTCGAGTGGAAGGGTCGACGTACGGTCGGACGTAGTTTCTGGCTGGCTTGCCAACGCATTCTCCACCGGTAGCAGGAGTTGCGGAGGCCAGCGGGCTCCGCATAGCATACACAATGTATAGCACGAGCGAGCTACAGTGATATCCGAGCGGCCGGTGCATATGGGAGAAGAACCGAGGGGGAGACAGAGAGACCGGAGAGATCTCGAGAGAAAACGCGCGGACACAGAACCGGAGGGATGTATATAGAGAAGAATGAGGTGGTGAGGTTGCTTGTGCGAGCACCAGCCTACGGACCCGTTTCAAGAGACTTCTTTTTTTTTCTCTCTCTCGCTCCCTTTTTCTCCTTTATTATCCCTCTTTCTCCCTCATCCCTCTCTCTTTTTTTAAACCCGGCTGTTGTCAATGAAACGAAAAAAAAAGCTCGGGAGAGCGCGCGCTTTACCTCCGGAATTTTTATCAGCGATCGATGGTGTCCCCTTTATTCCGTTATTATTCCCGTCGAGGTGTACAGAGAGGCATTTGCAGCATCTGGGAAGGACGCGAGAGCGCTCAACGGCGGTCTCGCGGTCGGTGTTTTCAGTCTCGCGGTCGCCGAGGGCTTATTCGTATTTCGCGGCCGTGCTTCTCTCGCCGATAGTATACACGCCCGCCGTGTTATTTCGGCGAGCCCTCTCGAAGCTCGTTCCGCATCGTGACCCTCGCGACACACGGCGAATCTCCGCGTCCCATTGAATGTCTCGTCCGCAGAGCCATTCAATCGCCCCGGCCCGGGAATATTCCGGCGTTGAGCGCTCTCACCGCAAACGGTCGAGCCGCTTTTCTCGCCTCGACGTCGCTGCGCCCTCGAAGCTCGCGCCATTTTCGTCGAAACTTCTCGTATCGCCAGCGGAACTCTCCCGACGGCGCCTCCTCGACGACGCCGGCCTTCTTCTTCCAATTTACCCGAAAATTTCACGTCCGCTGCCGCACGAGTCTCTTGGCAACGCTCCTTCAACTCCCGGGCAAGTCTGCCGGGACCAGACGCGCGCTACGGCCGGGACAAACCTACCGCCACTCATCTGCTCTATCTCGGATTTGCCGCCACGCCGAATTATCTCGTCCTACGCCGTCTTCGTTCGACCAGCCTATCACCCCCATCTCTCGTTTCCCATCCCATATCTTGGCCGATTTCGGCCCAGATACACGTCTTACCACGTTATTCGCGCTACAGACGTATCGCACTTATCGCTCGATGGAGCATTCGTCTTCGTGAATGACTCTCGAAATTTCTACGACTATACTCTATATACAAAGGAGGTATTTCGCCGATAATCTCTGTATGCTCAAAAATATGGCAAAATCGAATATTGCACTTTATTCTTCAATGTTTGATTACTATTAAGGTAGTTCTATATCATTGCAGTAAAATCAAAAAAATTTATCTTTTAGTTTATCTTCATTCCATGTGATTTTTCAACAAAAAGTTTATATTAAGAAAAGTTGTTGCAAGTTGTATCAAGAACAATATAGTAAAAATTCAAGGTCATCCAAGGTGACGTATATTTGTTATGTACGTATGAAAATTTAAAAAATCACAATCTTAGGATTTTTTAAAAAACTTGAGGAAGCTTCTTTGAAGTTCAATAAAGAGCTGTGCTAAATTTCAACAAGTTCCATTACTCAGAAGTCAAAATATTTAGAGTTGAAAATTGCAATATTTAATACGTGCTTTTATAAGAAACTGCAGAAATTAATAATTTTTGACAATAAATATCTCGAGTTCTACGTAGTGAAACCTCTTAAAATTAAATATACAATTGCATATTATATCAAAGAAGGTTTCTGCAAATTTTTAACAAAATTTAAGGGATTTTCGGTAGTACTTTTGAAAATGTTACCATCAAATTAAATTTAAAAAAAATGAATCACAAATTTTAAAAACGTTGATGGTTTAAATTTAAAGTCGATGTATCACGTCGTATTTTAGAAAATATATATATTTTTTTTAACTAGACTTATTACATGGAAGTAAGTGGGAGAAATATATATTTTGGCAGTCAATTTTGTTTAAATATTACCATCTGCATAAAATTTATGTCAGACCTCAATTAGATCTCAACAATTATGCTGCTACCAAATTTTCAGCAGTTTCTCCATCTAGTTCCATCAGTTAAGAAACAAAAACCCAAGTTTATGCATCAAAATTATTATAATATTTCAAAATTGAACTAAATCACTTTTTATCAAAGATTATATCGATTTGAAGTCACTTTATAGAAAAAAAATTATACAGTGACAGTTGTACCTTGCAGAAAAGCATTTTATTGAAAATCTTGTGATCAGATAATAAGTAGTACCGAAACCCTTTAATATTGTTCCTGTGAGGATATTTTTCTAGAATTTTACTTACTTTTTTAGAAAAAAAAAAATTTTGGCTGGGAAAACAATCTGAATTTAATATCATAAGAAACGAAATTTATGGTCAATAAACTCAATAAAATATGGGTTTTTGAACCATTATTGTATATTCATCATTAAAAACTTCGATGTTAAGATTGTTTTTAACAACAAAAAATGGGAAATTATTGTTAATTTTTATCTCACAAGACAGACCGTAGATGCGTTGAAGAAATTTCGCAGTGATACAGATAATAGCATTATTTACCTGGTTACAAATTTTAGATTAAATTGTCATGAAGATTGCATTTCTAAAAGATAAATTAATATAAAAAATCGTGTGAATCTTTTTTTGCATTAATCAATGCAAAATTTAAACAAAATTCTATTTAGATAAAATGATACATACAAAAAAATTATTTACTGCACCATGACTACAGTTTATTAATAGCAAGGAATTTTCATATATAATTAAAGCATATATAATAATTTTGTTCATTAAAAATGATGAAAATCGCTACGTTGATGTGCGTTAAAAATCTTAAAAATTTCCAAATGGTACCTATAGTACGATAAAAATGTAATTTTTCGTGTTATAAAGTTCACTCGGTGCACGTGAATTTATTACGAATGATAAAAAATTTATTCGAATGTGTCAAAAGTGCTTTCTTTCCTGTATAACGTAGAACTGCGGGCAGCTCTTGGCGGCCATAAATGTGTACTTATTGCCTCGAGTTGCTGCGGCGACTCCTGACAAAGCGCGCTCTATCTCTCATTTCGGGCGATTACTCGCGGTTATTAGTTAATGCACGGTAATACACAAAGCCTCCGCGATTCGCATATTTTTCTTTTATTACGAGCGCAGGACGAGTCAAGTCGTTTCCGCCGTAATCCCGCCGTTTCCCAGTTAAATTCTTTATCCTTCTGACCGCGCACGGAGCCCGCGCGCGAGCCGGGCGCCCCGTCACTTTTATATTTTCCCAAAGGAAATAATCGCTCCTCGTTCATTAATTGGAAAACGTTGGAACAATGTCGAGAGATCCAAATTAATGGAGACAGCGCTCGAATCTCGGCTCTTCTCTCGAGGATTCCGAGCCAACGTTGCTCCGAGAGTCTGCGCTTCCAGACGCCATTTCCACGGAAATCGTACAATAATTTCCCGTCGCCATTTTTTGGCGAAGCGAGAAAATCGAGAAGGGAGACGCGAGGAATACGGGCCTGAGCGAGAGAGTGATAAAACGGGGGAGCAGAGAAAAGCGAGAGAGAGAGAGAGGGCCGAGATTAACTCGTAGGGAGAAGCTCGTTCGTGGGTAATACGTTAGCTCGAAAATTCCTTTTTTTTTCACTCCGAAGCTTTGAAAATCGTCATCAGGAACGGCCCTGACAAAAGTTAGCGACGCGATCCTTTGTCCGGAAGTGGGGATGGGGGAACGAACAATTTTTACACTGTCCAGGGTTGGCCAGGACCCTCACCAAGACTGATTGTTATCTTTTCATTTCCGACGCGTTTCCTCCCGACGCGAATACTCAAAATTCTCCCTCTCCATCGGTGAATATACGCGTCGCCTGATGTACATATATACACATACACATATACCCGTAGAGCGTCTATACAAAAGTTGTTCATCCCATCGAGCGCTCAGT
Source organism: Cremastinae sp. A BG-2022a (assembly GCA_030522545.1). NCBI lineage: Eukaryota > Metazoa > Arthropoda > Insecta > Hymenoptera > Ichneumonidae > Cremastinae sp. A BG-2022a. Next base: position 28,224 of record JAPYYW010000859.1, read on the forward strand.
CGAACAGCCATCGTGTTTTTCACGTCTGACCGAGCGACGAGATTGACTCTCCGCCGAGGAGAGAGCGAACCCTTCCTGCTTCGGACCCCTTCTCCAATTCCGCTCAATCTTTTCCTCCGTTATCGTCATATTTATAAAAGCCACGTATATACACATTTGGCAAATCGCTGGCCACCGGGTCAGAGCGGGAAAAGCGAACCGCGGTGAGCGTACTGACCCGAAAATCAACGTTGGAAACGAAAAAATATATACGCGGATAGGAGGAGAGATCCTTGAGCTAAGGAATTTTCTTATTCTTCTTTCGGAGCACGCTTCCGGGATTAAACAGGAACGGGAGGCCGCGCGATAAAGCCGTGACGTACAGTGTATCCCGATATATATAGAGGGACACATTGTGTGTATAGACGAGCGTTCGAACGGCCCGAGCGCATTCGGGAAACACACGCGTCCGTCCATTATAACACGTATGCAACAACCCCATCGCACTCCCGTGTCGGTCATTCGATATATTACGCTTAATGTACCCGTAAACACATATCTACATAATGTGCATTCTATCGATGTATATATATATGTCTATGTTATACACACAATCTGCAGATCGTCCTCCGTCTAACGTTTTGCCTCCCTCCGTCCTGTGCATCGAAGCGGCCAATTTCCACGCGGGACCTCTATTAATCCCCTTCCCATTATCTCATCCAGACGGCTATGACCGTCATTTCCGGACACCATGGTCAAAAAGAAGAATATTTTCTTTGCGTGCGTGGGTTTTATTCACAAATTAAGAACAAATTAAGGAGTTAATATAATACGACAGGTATTTTTGAGAATTAAATTGATGAAAAAAATAAATTAGAAACACTGAACTGTTCACTTTTCGGATGATTGAAAATATTCGGAACTGACACTCAATATAGAACTTGTCGAATTTATACGAAAATGTTTTTCGGTGACGAACTATATATCTGCTGAGACCCGACACGTCTTACCCCGACACTTTACACCGATCTACTAATTCCAAATTTTGTCATAAAACAACAATTAAGGCCTTAATCGATTTTTCCACTCGACCTCGACCGATCACCATGGAAACACTAATGACCGGGGGATTAACGAAAATTTTTTCTCCCTTTTTTCTTAAATGTTTACGATCCCTGAACTATTCAGGTATATCTGATAATATTAGTAGAAAATTGTGTTGCAAGCTTTTTTTCACATGAGTTGAGAAAATTTAGCGAGTTCGAGGACTTCCATCAGTCTCGAAAAATTCCCAACATTCTTGGAATTGTTTTTTCGATTTTAAAAATTCCATCGGAAATTTGCCGTAGATAACGAAAATGCTACTTATTTGGGGTGGAATCCAAGAATTCATATTGAAAAATTCAAAAAACTGATCCAAAAGTCAGTTTTTTGGCTTGTTCTGACGTGCATACTGAATCTAGATTTTGATAACGTATCAAGAACATTTTATTGAGATTTTCAAAACGTATATATATAAAAAAATGTTAGTTGCGCAAACGACTTCGTACAAACTTTTTACCGATAGCAGAATCGAGTTCGAGAGATTCGCCACGACGTTAGACGGAAAAACTCGCGTATGCGAATCCAGCTAGGAAAAAAACGAGGCACGTCCTTTTCCCTTTGATTCCGAAAAGCTACTCAGAATTCATGCGGAAACTCCTCAAATCTTCAAGGGCTCTGCCATTCGGGAATTTTCAAAGAGACAGGTTATATACGGAGAGTGTAAGCTGAAGGTGTAAGTAAGCGAGTGAGAAAAAATTGGAGAAAAGAGGAAAATTACTCGGTGTACACACGATTCATCATTCCACGAAGAATTTCTCGACGAAAGAAGAGGGAGAGGATATCCCGAATGAAAAATGGGCATGTAGGAAAAATAATAGCCAAGGAACCGACCCGATCATATTTTTGCACTATCGCTTACTCAAATTCTTAAGGTTGTACATGAAACGAATTTAAAGATAATTTAATTAAAATTTGCATAAAAACTCCTTGGCGTCAAACATGAAAAAATTTATGAAAAATCAGTTTTAAGGACAATTGAATAATCAATCCAATGAATAATATTGAAAAAGAATAAAATTTTATGAAAAGTGAACAAATTCTTAAGTACTAAAAATAAAAAATACAATTTTTAAAAATTATTTTTCTATTCAGTTCCAGAAATAATTGAACAGGTAGTTTATTTGTATAATAATGGGATTTACATGTATACACGTATCAGTTGTAAGAAGAAAAATAATAAGAGGAAAAATAGGGAAATACCGGAGGAGAAAAAATAATGCGAAGCGAGTCTCTTCGCTTTATGAGCATTAAAGCACGTGACCTGGGAGGTAACAGGGAACAAAAATCCTTTTTATCGGATCCACTGCGTACGAGCCAAGGAAAAAAGGAGAAGTATTATATTCACGAATTCACCAGCATAAGAATAAACCGACGTAGGCGGAAAGCGAAAAACAAAAACAATTCATACAATTTCTTTAAAGATTCTTTGGTTTCACCGAAAAACCCTCGGCCTACGAATAATAATCACCGGACTGTGCGATCTCGCCCCCTCATTTTTATTCTTATCCTCCGCCGTTCCGGTTTTTCCCTTTTTTCCCTTTCTGATAGAATTCTGAGAACTCGCTCGGTGGTAAAAAAAATCGGGCGAGGTCCCGCCGATTTATGTGGAAAGAAAAAGACGGAAAAATAAGACCGAGAGAGAAGAAAAAAATCTCGAAAAGTCTCTGCGGAGAATCGCGGGGGTGTACAACGGAATATTCGTTAACTCGAGATCCCGTAGTCACGGAATACGAGATTATGAGAACGCGAGTGTGGGAGAGAGAGAAAAAGAAAAAGAAACTCTCGATAAATCTTGATCCTCCTGCTCAACCCTTGCGCGATCGATAATTAGCCAATTTATATTGTGCTTTGGTTTTAGTCCGAGCTCCGTGACTTAAGTAGGACACGACAGCACGCTGAGATTCTCATTTTGCCAAGAGCTATGAAATTTAATCAGTCGCGAGTCAATAGCGAACGATTTATCGCGCCTGAAACCCTAGCCTGGTTACTTCAATGATACTAACAATGTTTTCACGTTTATGAAATTAAAGATTAGATCTTGATAAAAATGTTCGCTGACTCGTCAAAACTTTTAAGCCTTGAATTTTTTAAAATCTTTGTTTAATTTCTTAGTAATTTGTATTGAAAAAAATAGAAGTTTCATGGAATGAATTTTGATATATTATTATAATATATTTCCTATAAGAAATGGTTGACTGAATATTTGTGTATGAAAATAACTGTATACAAAACTCGTTAATTTTGGTAGTACAAGTTAATTGTTTATCGATCGACGTAGTTCTGTGCTACTTTTCGATGCTTATGAAAATTTGATTATTTCGCGCTCGTTCGCACAACGAGGCGAAAAATGGGTGATCGGAACTCGGTGGGTCTGACCAGTGAATGGTTGAACAACTGGACGAAAGTAAGAGCCATCTGGCAATTGAGTTCCGGTTCTTTTAAAGATACAGAAAGTATCCGAATACGTGGGCTCCACATTTGTACGTGTCGTTGAATTATAAAGCTTTTTTCTCAAGAGTCGTGCACGAGAAAAGAGCGGACGAGAGAAATGAAGAAAGGGAGGAAAAGATAGAGAGAGAGAAAGAATGAAGGGGGGAACGAGAGTGTGCGTTGGAAGGAAGAGGAAGGAAAGAGACGAGAATTGGGCTGTAGACAAAGAAGAGACGGACTCTGGGGGCTTTCTACGTGGCGTGTGCTTCCTTGGCTGTTCGCAGTCGCGATACCGCGCTTCGTCCATATATCTGTGTATTATGAAAAAAAATGGTGTTTCTTGAAGAGTGCCAGTGCACAAGGTTGACTCTTCGGCATGGAGAGGCACCGAGCGAGCTCGCCGGGCATAATAGTCCCGCTCGAGCCTCTCGAGAGCGCCTCTCCTTTCATACTCCTGCTTCCTTTCCTCCCTCATCCCCGTATATCTATTTTTTTTTCACCCTTTGTCGCTCACCGAGAGAGACAGATATACCCTCGGTAGAAGAGAATACGATGTACCCGTTACAATGAGCAGAAAGAGACAACGGAAGGGGACAAGAGAGCATATAGACTCCCTTTTTTGCATCGCTTATTTATACCTCTTACATCCTATAATGCCTGTGTCATACCTCTAGTCTCTTTACTTGGCAATTTCTCGATTAATCGCAAATCACCTTCATCTTTTTTCTTTCCATTTTTTCCTCCTCGATCTATTTAGAATTTATGCACAGTTCATTTCTTGAGATTATTGATTATTCATCGAAAAGCATTCACATTTTTTTTACACTCACTGACAAATTCAATATTTTTTATGATAAAACTTTCCTGGTTTGAAAATTGTTAATTACGTATAGAATACTGACGGATGGACGTTAAATCCATTTTAAAGTAATTTAAATCTCAGTTGCATTAAAAAATGTTGACTATTGGTGTAAATGAAAATATTGCTTTTGTTGTGATTTAGTTTCATGAAAAATTTTGACTTGTTGCGAAATTAGAGCACTAAAAAAAATTGTACAACTTATAGACGAGTAAATACCTTATACACATGTGCCCTCGAGTTTTTCGTACGGATCTGCAGGAACAGCAAAATTTTTCCACCTAACGATAACTTTTATTGTTCGTCTCTTTCTATTCATCTTCTCTGAAGTCACGTTTCGGTTGTGAAAGATTCGCAGGTATGTCACTCTTTGTCGAAAAACTGGTGGAAAGTAACTGAAAACCCGAAAAATATTATTTCCACTTACTGCCTTCAAATGAAAGAAAAACATTTACAAAATATAAAAATAGGTAAATTTTTTACAAACAATAATGTCCAATATACATTTAAAACATGTATTAATGTATAAAAATGGATAAAACGTTTATTGGTTCTAAAAAAAATTTATCCGAGATAAAAGTCAACATTTTATTGACTCGATATTTTTGTATTTTTTCCATCAAATAATAAAATCAAAGTAATCAAAGTATTATTTTACCTTAACTGATTGGATTTTTCATATCAATTAAAAAAAAGTATTTACACATTTAAAAAAATATAATGTCGAGAAAGAATATTTTCCGAAGATATAGGAGAAAGAATTATTTAAAAATTACACAAACTCTGATGAACGATTTTTGTAAAATTGCTTGAAATACAAATTTTGACGTTGATTCTTCATTATTTGATCTTTAACGGATGTAAATCAGAGAAAGAGATGGAGATACGGCAAGAATGGTGATTGATCGAGGTCGAAAATGATGATTTGTTCGAGATTCAGCCAATTACCATTCTTACCATATCTCAATCTCTCTCTCTGATTTTGATCGTTTGCATTTTCGGTTGGATTTCAAATTAGTATAGATCGGTCGACAGCGACGAAATTAGACGTGCACTCTGTGTCTCACAGAGTAATTCGGTGTCAAAAAGCGTTCAGTGACAGTTAGACAAGTACAAATGTGTGTCAGTTTCAGTAAAAGTCAATCATATTCAAGAAAATGAATAAATAAAATGTGCAATGGATTAAATTAAACTTTAACCTCTCTGAATTTAATATCGTTTCAAAATAACGATCACGTACAAGGAGAGTGCTTAATACGAAAAATTATTGTTTTTCTCAGAGTGTAGTGTCAGTTTGAAAATTCTGAGGATTATTCACACAAACTTGAATCTCACGTTCTCCAAATATGAATAGTGATAATATTTTATTCCTGACCAAATTGACTTTATGATGAGTGACTCCTATAAATTTGTGCAAGATAAGACGAACGATATTGACGTCAAGTTAAAAATATGTCGACGAAATAAACATAAGTTTAGACAATTTAGGGCGAACAATTTTCGCACTATTACAATAACGCTGCTGAAGGCTTTGCATAGTAGGTGGCAGAAATATAAGATAGAAAATAGATTCTAAACTGTATCATTAATAATTCATCGCGTTAAAGGAGGATTGCTCGACGAGACGCTCGTCGACATTATATTCACCAACGTGTTCTGTATTTACCGCAAACTTTGAGTGGAGATGACGTTGAATTGTAGCGCACGCGATAGAGAGGCAACAGAGCTCCCTGTACTTGATATTCAATCAGTATGTAGTAATTCTCCAACGAGAATCTTTATGCATGAATAAATGAGCGAGTTCGTGCAAATTTGCAACTATAGACTCGCAAATTTGATAACCGATTTAAGTTTTCCCTCTCATGATGGAATTACCGGTCATGCGAAAGTATAGTAAACACATTCTATTATTATTTTTCAACATTTTTCGAACTTTCAGTCATAAAATAATTAAAGTATCGAATTTTGGAACGAAATAATGACCGACCGAAAAAAAATCCCCAATTTTCGACCTCGTCGTTGATGATTCTTAATTCGATGCGAGAGCGCGCGATTTTGTGTAAAAAAAAAATTTGCATCTAACGAACCTCGTAGTTACTCCATTTCTGCAAAATTATCCGTTTTAATGACCCGTAGAGCGAGCTCCGTAATTGAATATAAGCAAGAAGAGCAATTACCCGATGAAATAAAATAATGAGGCTAATTGGAATTTTTTGAATTAAAGTATTATGAAGATCAGATAATGTGTGAGGTAGGTCAGGCTTTTTCAGAACTAATTCTGCATCAGCAGGCGACGTTTTTCGACGTCGCGCGAGAGGGGAGGGCAAAAATTTCTTGTCGCTGATGAGAGACTAAGACACCCCGGCGCTTTTTCCAAGCTCCCTCGACCGGTGTGACCTGAATCTTCGCAAGGGCTCAAGTATATTTGAACGTTTCTTTGAGTGACCTCGGCCAATTATATGGCTGTCCGGACCATTTAATTGGCCCTTATCGCATTCGCCCGACGCCGCTTCAATTTTTCAGTGTTTTTTAATCATTCATGGCATAAAAAATGTTGCCCAGACTGCATATATTTTTAACTTACACACCCCGGTCATTGTCCTGAGGAGAACAAAGTATAAACGCGCATATACGTGCTGTCAATCGAAAAAAATTACTTCTGACATCTCCGCATACAGCAATTTTTTTCATTAATATTTCTTCTCGACTTTACCGGCGAATAATACGAAGCTCGCAGCGTTATCCGATAAATTGTTGTTTTTTTTCTTTTTTTAATTATTATTATGCATGCACCTCTCGACCTGACTGCACAAAGAGACGAATATGGAGCGGTGCAACCGACAGACATGCACCGCGGTAAATGAGAGCCGGAGACGGATTCATGTCCGTTTATTTGTTTCGATAAAAAATTCAAGCCCCGAACTGTCCGTCATTACGACACGTTTTTTTCCCCGAAAATAATCCAGTCGCGTATGCATGTGTTTTTATTTTCTCCCTTTTATGATTTTTTCGCCTCGTCCTTCTCGCGTGTGTTCTCAGTTTACGTGCGCCCTCGTAAAAAAAAAAACTTCGCAATGCAATATGTCTGTCGGCTCAAACGCTTCCGTCCCTTCTCACGCGAATATTCATTATACGCGCGAATATGTAATATCGGCGCGTCTGTTTGTGTTTGTACACGCGTTGTATACAGAAACGAATATTTGTAACAAGATGGCACAAAGGGATGAGCGATTGTTCCCGATCCGGGAGGAAAAATGTGAGAAAAGGTGCTCGCATGATCTCGAACCCTCGTTAAAAACAACATTTGACTCCGAAGCAGAGTATCATCTGTTCTTGTTGAAAAAGAATGAGGATATTTATAACTCGAGAGTCCGTTTAAGGGTTTCTTTACTTTGTAAACTGAATAAAATCATCAAGTAAAATTTTTCAAAAACTGAATGGATCTTTTGAATTGATACAAAATTTTATAAAACTTTGATGTAGAAATCAAGATATTTCGTGTCGAAAATTGCAATTTTTTTTAAATTAATAATTTTATTTTGTATTGTAGTACATTGATTTTTATTTACACGATCGCAATTGTATTGCAAAACATAATAGAAAATGCGATACGATATACAAGTTTACAACTGACAAATTACAAATTAAACAAATTCGTAAAATAATAAAAATATTTGATTAATAAGACAAAAAAAACTTGGTCATAAAAACAAAACTCTCACAAAATGTTGGTATCATGAAATATAAAATATTGACGATCATGACGACTCTTTCCATCTAAAAATTCAAGACTTTATTTCAGCATTTTCAAGTCATGATGAATACTTGAAAAAATCGTAAAAAAGTATTCAACTTGACTCAAAAGACACCCTTGGATCCGAAAAAATGAAAAAAAAAATATATATATATAATACTAAAAATCGTAAAAAGTGAAAGAATGGTTTTGCTGAAAACAAGAGGAAGGATAAAAAAAATGCAGTTTTCACGTTCCGGTTCCTCTCTCGGGGTGAGGAATGGAAACGAGGCTCTGCCTGACAGTTCTAGTGACGAGCCGAACAATCGATACGCTGTTCTGTACACGTATAATACTCGTTGTAAAAGCTTTCGATGATACCGGAGCGAATATTAATATCGTCCTCCATCAAAGAGCAACAACGTTTGTTCAGCGCGAGGCTCGGAGCTCGCGCGTTTTTACGCATGTACGCGCGAGTATCACAAGACGCACACATTTACATATATTTTATTTACGCAGGAATAAACGGGACCAACTCCGATTTTTTACCCTTTGCGCAATCCTCGTTTCCCCATCCGTCTATTTTCTTACTTTTTTTCCCCTGTTTACGGTTAGAGCGGGAGGGGGATTGAAATGGTGAAAATCCAGATGAAAAGACAGGATGGAGAGTCGTCACCGTGTCGTACGAGCGACTCGGGCGAGGAGCTTCGCGCTGCAGCTCGAAACTCCTCGACGTATGATCTCGACAGATCGTAAAACCGGCTTAATACGTTTTATTTACGAATAAAAAATATGAGGAAAAAGTCGGCGCGGGGAGCGAGGGGGAGGAAACAGTTCTCATTCGCAACGAAGTAAAAAGAAGAGAATAACCTTTTTTTATATTTAATAAAACGGTTCCATGACGCTTCGTTCTTGTGGATTTACGTTCGAAAGAGCCTCGTTGATAGAATCATATAAAAGAAAATATACACATATGCTCTCACTCTTTTTCTCTCTGTACGTATATATATATTGTTATATAAAATAGGAGGGTATTGCAACCTTTTTCTCTTTTGTCCCGACATAAACATCATCTGCTCGATCCTCTTCTACGGTTGCATTGAAACTGACAGGAATGATGATGTTACGCGACGAAGAAATAATTCGTACATTTTTATACCTGACTCTTCTCGAAGACGAAACGACCGTCGAATTCCAACAAAACACGAGTATACGAGTCAAACGTTAGAAACACGAAGAACAATAGCAAAGTAAATGTCTCAATCTGGAAATAAACGTGTCCCAGTCATGATTCTAAAATAAGCATACAAAAAGGGTAACATTTTTTTTTCAACTTGGAAAAATATTGCAAAGTATAATTTTCAATGTTAAAAAAGACATATGGAGCCTCTAATTGATTTATCGGAATAGAGCGTATTAACTTATGGCTAATCTCTATACTCATTAAACAAATTCAACGTGCACTGCTTTGAAAATAATGACGTTGATGTTTGAATCATTAATTTCGTTTTGCAAAAATTTTCAGGAATTACCTATTATGAAATCGATATCGTCGAGGACACGAAAAGATATCGCCACTTGAAATGTTGAGATTTTCCTATTTTTGATTCTCAAAAAATCAGGCTGGAGGTCTTCGAACACGTTAAATTTTCTCAACTCGTGTGAAAAAAAACTTGCAACTCAATTTTCTATTATTTATATCACCAAATATACCTGAATAGTTCGGGAATCGTTAATATTAAAAAAAAAGAGAGAAAATTCGTCGAGCGTAACGAGGAAAAAAATTTTCAAATTTTCGTTAATTACTCTGTCATTAGTGTTTCCATGGTGATCGGTCGAGGTCGAGTGGAAAAATCAATTAAGGCCTTAATGGTTCTGTTTTATTCCAAAATTTGGAATTAGTAGGTCGGTGTAAAGTGTCGGAGTAAGACGTGTTGGGTCTCGCCGGATAGTTCGTCACCGAAAAACATCTTCGTAGAAATTCGACAAGTTCTATATTGAGTGTCAGTTCTCGTCTAATTTTCAATCAAACGAAAAGTGAATAGTTTAGTGCTTCTAATTTAAATATATAGATCGCGTAATTATCAAAGATGAAAAACAAAATGAAAAAAAAAACATTTTTAATCCCTTTTTTCTGCGGTCTAGTCATATTTTTTATATTCTAACGCGTGATTTTATTCCAGTATTGGAGAGCCGACGTTAGAATGTAAATGTGAAAAGTGCGGACAATAAGAGACAAAAATGGAAGAGAAAAAGGGACAAAGGGAAACAAGATTGAAGAGAGAAAAATGGCAGGATCGTTGTCTTTTCGCTATTGTTTACGCTCCGCTCGATTGTTTATCATAAAATCTCGACACCTGTTGACAAGTCGTGAGTTTTTTCCGTCACATTCTCCAGGGGAGTTATTCATGTACAGGATTGTTCAGGGCTCTTGTGCTCGTGTATCAACATGTGTCCGCGGGTGTGCGAGGCACAACGCGCCGAGAGTCTGCACGGCGTGTGTCTCTGAGTTGGACATTTATCTCATCCTCGAGGCAATCCCTCCCTTCCGCTTTCTTTTTCTCTCCCCGAGTTCCATATCCGTGCTTGACGGACATTAATTTTCCAGGCTGCATATCGCGGTCGAGTGCTGCTGCGGCGAATTGCGCCGGAACGTACATTCGCCACGGGAGAAATCCCCCACCATCGTACCCTCCGACACTCAAGAAAAATACAAAAGAGATTTAATCGATAAATCTTCACCGCGCCAAACCACCAGTCGGAACATTGAGAGCATTTTTCCCGAGCCGCTTTCACATTTTTTCACCCTCGACCGTATTCACTTTTTTTTTTAATTGGTCAACATTTTTCCAACCGCTGGATATTTTATACGCCATCAAAAGAGTACCCGCGCTGCGAAAGCCGAGGCAACTTTACAGGTCGCGTAATTGTTGAAGAAAAAAAAGTGAAGAAATGTAATTCCGAACAGAATACTTTCTGCTCTGGATTACACCCAGTTTTCGTTATGAGGATAAGCTTTTTAAAACTCGACGAGAGTTCACTTTCAAATTACTTCATTATTCTTATGATACCTGTTCTTACAATTATTGTTTTTTTCATTTGGTATATCATAACTGTCATGTGCGCGAAGTTAACTGACGTGGGTAAGAATGCAGATATTCATTTGATTTTTCATATACAAAACAATTCATTTCATTTTTTTAATTTTCGTCTGACCATTTTGGTATGCTCGAAATTACTGTGTTTTATACACTGAAAACCAAATTTTTTTATCTAACCAAATATTTTCTTCTATTACGTTCAACGATATTTTTTGCAAATTTAACTGAATCCTTTCTTGATTAAACTAAAGTTTTATTATATATCAGATGAGTAAGTGTTTTGTATCCATTTTTTCATCTAAATCTGTTTTTCAGCTAAATTTATTTCCAGTATATGAAAAAACGAAATTTTTTTCGTGATAATTCCGATTAGGTTCTAAAGAACTCGAATTTTCTCGTTCGACAAATGATAAATTGCGAAAATCCATTAATCATACTTTCAGACTCTTATCGTGTAGGGCGCGAAGAACAGCATTTTTCGTAAAACGTAAAAAAAACTGGGAGAGGGTCTTTGTAACGTCATTATCGATCCATTGATCCAATTTCACTTTATTATTCAGTTCCTGACGCGAAAAGGAAAGAAGAAACCGTACATGCATGCAGGAGATAAAAAAGGGTTAAAAAAATAGAAAGTAGAAAGAGCAGCGAAAAAAGAACGTAACGGATAAAAAAAAGTGGTATCGCGGGCTGGCTCGAGTCCACTGTTACCCGAGATACCTAGATAGCGTCTTATGATTCTCGATTTACAAACAGATTGCAGTAGGAGCACGGAGCGTCTCGCGTAGCCCGGCGGAAAAGCTCATGGCCCGGAGCGAGACCGAGCTTCCATTTCCGGAATTTATTAAACCGATCTGCTGTACGAAACGTCTTCGAATTCAATATCATCCGGATCCGATGTTCTTTCTCTCGGACTCCCATCCTCTTCTCCCTCTCTTTCTCTCTCGATCTCTTTTCTTTTCGCTTTGTCACTAAACTTTTATACGTTTCGTCCTTTCCGACGAATTATTCGAGAATAAAGCGAAAAAAGGAGAAACTCTCTCTCTCTCTCTCTCTTACAGATGTTTCAAAAAATTTTTCCGATCGATGGCATCGTTTTTCGTTCAGCCTCGTAAGTAGGTTAATCGCGAATAGAGCATTTCCCGGATGTGTCCTTCCTCTTTTACGCAACATCAAAAAGCCGCTCCTTTCCCTCTGATGGATAAAAAATATTTTCCCGATTCCTCGTCGCGCATTCATTGCAGAAATTTCACTCTTTTCGAGGACCGCGAGTCGCGAAACGTCAACCGTGCATTATCGAGTCGCGCTATTTCCGTCTCCCTCGTACTTTTAAATTAAAAATCGAACGTCGAGACCGCTGTAAATCCGAGAACAAATGTTTTTCGATGAATCCGTGTTTAATTTTTATTATACCAAAAGCTCCCAAAGTCCGACATCTGCCGAAAAAAACGTTCAATCTCTCGGAATTCAATCATTTTGTGATACTCGAATAAACTCATATTCAAAAATGTGCATTGTCTTTGAAATACTCATCGTCGGAGAATGAAATTATTATTCTTTGTGACAGCGGAGCACGATAAAGAACAAAAGTCTCTCTGCGTATCACGGACGTTCGGAACGACATATTTGAACGAATTTATAGTGATGAGACGTTAATAAAGAGAGACTCTACTTTTTTCCGATGGCAGATATATACCAGCAAGAGGAAACTACGCGTGTGTGTGCAACAACAGCAAAATCGTATTTTTCATCAAAGAATGAAAATATTGTTCTTGTTTGGCCGATAGCGTTTGGCGTGCATATTATCGAAGCTGATGGTATGGGGGAGTGCGCATCGATGCGGACGTCTAGAAAGAGAGAAGAATTCTATTGGAACAGAGAGGGTGGGAGGGAGAAGAGGAAGAGTTAGCTTTCTCGTATCTATCGCGTTGTATCTTCGCTCGTGTCGAAAGTACCCCTTCGTATACGAAGCAACGTACGTTAGAGGTGCTTTTCCATCCACCGTTTCACACACGTTAACTACCTATACAACTTTAATGTAGCGCACATAACCGTTATGTATACTTTGCGATATATTCCACTTGGCGAAATACACCGAGACACCCCGCGTTATCAGTCCTCCCCCATATACTCGCATAATTGTACATATGCTTTTTTTATACTTTCCGCATGTACGGTTTACTTCTCTTTTTTCCCTTATTTCAGTTCTCTTCTCTCTCTCTCTCTCTCTCTATCTCAATTTCTATGTGCGAATATCATTTGACATAAATTTTAACATATACGTGACACACTCGAGGCTATTTTTCCGCTGTCCCATTCTCGCTCTCCCTCGAGGAGAAAATATATGCAACGGGGTTTGGAAGAAATTTTCATATCGTTAATGAACGTGGCGAAAATGATATTGTTAAAAAAAAATTGAAAAAATACGCTTTTATCTGTTAGATTTATCGGTACGAATGTTTTTCACGGAGAGAAAAAAGAGAGTTTGGTATGAAATTGCAATTATATGCAATACGAGGTATGAAGTTTGGATAAGCGTGTCAACTAAATGTAAAATATTGCTTGAAATTATTTACCTTTACCATGTTACAATTATTTTTCAACTTTGTTTGCTAAAATTTTGCGTACACTGGGTTTAATACGATACCCAACTAGTGGTCGAATTTCAATGACATTTACCATCTGGAAATCGAGATATTTATCTTTGAAAATCGAATTTTTTTGTGACTTCTCGCATAAGACTCCGTGTTAAAAGTTATTATTTTGCACAATGAATATTTCGACGTCTGTACGATAAATCTTTCTTAAATTTTAAACGTATTTTAATATACCATCAAGGAACATTAATATTAATTTTCGTCAAATTAACTTGAAAACAATTTCACTTGATGATTTTTGCCTTTACTTAACACGTAAAAAGAATGCGCGGGCGAACAAACACGTGAACCTCCTTAAGACAGAATTTACTTAAAATTTGCATATATATTTTTAAAAATTACAATTTTTCTATAACATAGAGCGACGATTTCCAATAATTAATATCTTGAATTCTAGATAGTAAATCTTCTTAAAAATTTTATATGCAATAAAATAAAAATTGCAATTTTTCTATAACATAGCGACGATTTCCAATAATTAATATCTTGAATTCTAGATAGTAAATCTTCTTAAAAATGTTATATGAATTTAAACACGGAGTGCAAATTATTTTCAAGAAATTCTGTTTCAAATCATTTCAACTCCTGCTTTGAATGAAAGTTAAAAATGAACGAAAATACGTGATGATTATTCCGAGTTCGTGGACGAATTTCGACGAAAGGGAATTGCAGCGAAATAAATGACTTTCGGATAAATGAAAATGGATGCGGGGCGGCTCGCGTGTGCGTACACATTCGTATAAGGTGTGATATTTCGAATGGGGCTGTTTACGAGATAAGCGCATGTGTAATGACGTGTTGTTGCAGGGTGAGGGGGCATGTTGGTGTGCCGGCGGTTGCTGATCGCAGCAGCGATCGCGGCCTCGGTCGAGGCCTCGGCTGTGTCCGCTAGTTTTTCCGATATCACCGGCCCGGAATACGTAGCAGCCGGGAATCCCCCCGTTCATCCGGGCGCGACACCGATCGGCGCCTCGATCGGTAGCATCGGAAGCAGCTTGACGACGGTATCGACGACTTCCAGCTCCGGCTGTCGTCCATCCGAGCATCATTGCACCAACGGCCGCTGCGTCGCTCAGGATAAATTTTGCGACGGCGAAGATGACTGCGGCGACAAAACGGACGAGCCCCGATACTGTTCCCGTGAGTTTTCTCTCTCTTTTCGTCTCAACCGACTCCCTTTTTTTTCTATCAAGGTAAACGTCCCAATACTTGAACATCTAAAGATATTTCTACAACTATGCTATTTTTAATTATTCAAAGATTTTAAAATCTATTACTAATCTTTTGAAGACGTTTCAAAATGAACAAGTTCACTTTAGGATAAATTGCAATTATTATTTTCTGTTGAAATTTATGAAAAATTGTTATTTAACTTTTTATTATTAAAATTTGACATTATTGTCGAATATATTTCATATGTTACGAATTTGAAAAGGTTTCACTAAATCTTTTAATTTTCAATTATTTAAAAATACCGAATATTCAAATTGATGAAAAAGTGCGTGTTTGAATTGTTATTCGATATTACAACAGGAAAATAATTGACAAATTTATGGCCATTGTATGAAGTCCAAATTTCACCAACGCATCATGAAAAATTCTTTTATCACAGGGTACAATATTTTCATTAACGCGTGCAGTGTATTGAATAATAAAGCTTTTTCCTCCGGTAAATAAATGTATTATTTAGCGAGATAATTTATTTGTTGACTGAATAAAAATTTCATTAATTTTATGGAATTTTAATATTTTTTCCAACTCTTTGATAATAATTAATACTGGAATCGAGTCTCGTTGAATTTTGGGGAAATGTTCGAACATCGGGACGTTTACCTTCCACACCACTCGTTTCCACAATAACCCAGCCGTCGAGCGATATATTATTTTTTCCCACATCGGAACACGAAATTTATTGATATGGTCAATTAATGGAATCGTGAGGAATTCGCCGGAATTCTTTGCCGTCCCCGCCAAGTCCTAATGAATCGTCCATTAAAAATAATGGCACGCATTATCGGCGATATTAATCGGAGCGGCCAAATATTCGCTCTATACAAATTGAATATCGTTTAATCGCTCTTAATGACCTTCCTCCGTAATGGATTGTAATACCGAAAAAAGGAGGTGAATGAATAACGAGAGCCGCGAAGCAATGTATCCGAGTCGCGCGGGCCAGCCCCCGCGCGGACACGATAAAAGCTCTGCGGGGTCCGAGCTTAATTCGGACTATCGAAAAAAAAAGATCCCGGGTGCCCATATCGATTCCGCGATAAAAATTCTCATCGGCGGGAGAGCCGGCGATGAGCCCTTACGAACGTGACGCGGGAGAAAACGCCGATTATTTTTCTCCCCCGTCGACTCATCCGTGCTTTTCTCTCTGTTTATTTGTCTCCCTTTTTCTTGCTTCCTTTTTTTTTTGCGGCTAACAGCTTGCAACAGAACTCTGTTCGGGGACGTGGGTCGGACCTACGAGGTGGAGGTTCGTCGGCCGAGGGAAGATCGATTACCTTTTCTCTGCTACCTCAACTTCACTGCCGCCGGGGGTGACCTCGGCGATTTAGTCCAGGTACCAAATATCGATTTATCTTCTCTGTTTTTCTCTCCCCTTCTTTTTTTTCGACAATTTATACCTCTTTTTTTGTTTTCTTTCGCCGTTTCTTCTTTTTTTTTTCATTCCGCCCATTACGTAAAGTTTTGCGAATTTGTAAAATTTTTGAAAATCGACGTTGCAGCTGACGTTCGACGCTTTCACCGTGGGACGCTTTTTATCATTCACTAACGATGGCTGCCCCGATGGATTTATGTCAATAAGAGAAATAGGTCGACCCGCCACCGGTGGTCAATGGTGCGGAAGTGCGTGGGGTTACACCGTCTATTACAGCGAGACACCTTCGATAAATCTCACCCTGCACGTATCACAGCTCTCCAATCAGGTTCGAAAATTTTCTCCGCTAATTACGATTTTTATCATCTTCTCCATCTCGCACCCCCCCGTCATTATCCCCCGGAAGCATTATTACAAATAATAAAGAGAACCGAGGTTACACGCGGAGTACCGAAGATCGATATGCTGAATATTTTGTTATCTCGCGTTTAATCCTATCGTAAATTTTCTTTTTTGACAGCTCGAAACATTTTATTTCGTTTTTTTGTTTTCGAAACCATTTTACACTTTTACGAGATTGCGAGAATGTTGATGGGCTGTAAAATTTTATTCGACGATTGAATATCTTGAATAATTTTGCATGAATTATTCATGGGTCGCGAGGGTGCTTTTTTTTCGAGAGCGGCTCGCGCTCGGTTTCTCACTGAATTTATCGATTGTGATTGCAGGGTATCGGGTGGAACTTCGATTTCAAGCTGTCGTACAAGTTTTTGAAACGGAGCGATGCGCATTTGAGATACGGCAACAGCAGCATGGCAACTTGGCGGGGTGAACTCGTTAACGGGACTTACTGCGATCGCGTACTCACGAAATGCGACACGCGAGCCTGTCGTCTTCAATCACCCAATTATCCCGGCCTTTATCCCCGGAATGTGACTTGTTACTATCGAATCGAGCATAATCGAGCGCCTCCGGGACAACGGGCGCTTCTCGCTGTCAGTCAACGAAACAGCCACAAAATTCACATCAAAGATCAGGTCGTCAAGTATGACAGGAGCCAGCGTATACTCAGGTATTCCATTAATAACGCTCACGCATGACTCCGGAATAACCTCTCGTTTAGCATGCAACAATTATTGCGAAATATCCTTTTTTTAAGGTTGTTGTGTCCGTATCATTCCATTCAAACATTTCTCTCTTCTTTTATTTTAAGACATTTTTGCTGTATGTATTTTTACTCGTGTATAATTTTTTTTTTAGTATTTTTTGAATCATTTTTTTTTACAGTACTATATGTGCAGTTTGTTAAAAATTATTTCTCAATTACGAGCTTCTTAATCGTCTAAATTTTCGCGTGACCTTTTGGAGAGATTATTTAATAATATGTGAAATTGTTAAAAAATTTGCATCGTTTTTTATTTTGGACACAATACCCTTATTATAAATCCATAGATTTATAGATGGCATATAAATTTCAACTTATATATAATTTTGTATGCGATTTCAATTTCGATTTCAATAAGTAATGACAATATTTTATGAACGATGAAGTTTTCCACAGAAAAAAGAGATTAATTAACGAAATAACGAGTTATCGAAATCATTTACTCTTATCAATATTTTCTAAGGTTGAATAATTGTAATATTTATTTGGATCGAACCATAATAAATATAGATACAATTTTTAACTTATTCTCAACGTATGAAAAAATCAATATTTTGAAAAATAAAAATAAACGTGTTCGAAGCTTGGAACAAAATGTATTCGCATGCGTTCTCGAATCAATGAGGAGAATTCTTTGACTGGTCGATAAAAATAATGACGCATCGTCGTAAAGCGCAACGAGGTTGGAAACACGAAATTTCGAAGGTTCAAATAAAATAGTTACTCGCACGACGAAAGTTGGTTGTCGGGTGGATATGCTGGTCTGAAGTTAAACTATGACGCGCAGAGTTTGGGATGAGTGCAACGTGGTGCAAGACTATCTGACGGTTTACGACGGTGGCTCAACGACCGACCGGGTCCTCGTAAGACTCTGCGGCGGAGACGCGGTCCCCGATATCGTCAGCAGTCACAACACGATGCTTCTAGAATTTCACACCTCGCCGTACGACAATCCCTTTCATCCCGTGCCACTCTCCTTTCTGCCAGGCTTCGAGCTCGAAGTGCAGGCAAGTTCTCGCAACCGTTTCACATTTCGCGCGAGGACGTCTTAACAAGACGTTCGCACTTTTCCTAAGGATGCTCGACGAAGATTTCAATTAAAAGACAACAGTTTTTTTTTCCTGGATCAAACGATCGGGACCGTAGCTACAAAATCCGGGCAAAAAACAAGCTTCTGTTGTCGTTTTAATGAAGATAATACTTGTCATTGAAAATTCGCCTTTTAACGCTGAGCTAGAACGAGAAAATGATCCCGCCCCTTTATTTTTAAAGAGAAATCCTTAAAAAATAATTAACGGTATAAATTAAATAAAACTGTAGAAATGTCATGATATAACAAGACATTGCAGGTTCTAATTCAAATATTATAGTGTCATAAATACAAGTCTAATAAAATTTCAATATTCTTAAATGTAATATATTGACACCACGATGATTCTTGATACCAAAAAATTTTAGAATTTATTTTAGCATTTTCTACGTGTGACAAATTGCTCTTGATATAAAAAGGCATCCTTAAGAAGGTTCATTTGTCACTTTCAAATGTTTGGTCACATTTTAAATCATGAGATTAAATTTTTTAATGATATTTTGTTGAAAATGATTCGAAACATAATTCAGAAGGTTTCACCACCCAGTAATCGAGATAGTGTTAGAAATTATAATTTTCACATTTAAAGTTTAAAGTTTAAAGTAAAGCTCAAAGTTTACAGTAAAGTTTCTTTAATTGTTACACACACTTGCGTGTAACGTTAAAGAAAATTTATGCAGATTTGAAATCTTTAAAATCATTCTTTCGCGAGTACGATAAATGCAGAAAGTGGGGGAAAAAATGAATGAAATAATAGAAATCGTAAAAAATTGATAGGAGAATGAGATATTTATCGTTTTGCTCTCAGGTTCTATTTGTCGACGAGAAGTCGCGAAGTTTCGTCAAGGAGAACAACAACTGCGATTTTCACATATCGAGCTACGAGAATCCGTCGGGAATACTCGAAAATCCGAAGCACTCGCTGCCGCCGAATACAACGTGCCGGTATCATTTCCAAGGGAAACCGAACGAGATCGTGTGGATCTCCTTCGTGAAATATTATGCCGCAAGTACCGACCCTGCAGCCAGTATAGACGCCGCGACCGATTGCAATGCCAAATTGCTTATCTGGGACGGTGATCATTCTCCGAAAAAGCAAACGACGAGAAAGGTATAATAGTCCCGCTTCTTATTCATGCTCCTTCGACTTTTCACCGAAATATCAGCTTTTTGGCTCTTTAGTCCCAAAATTCTTGATCGTTCATTTCTTCCATTTTATTGTATAGAAAAATATATTCAAATATTGTATTTTTTAAAATAATTATCTTAGTGGATACATTTTTTATACTTTTTTTTACTATTTTCGTTATTATAATTTGCACAAAGTTTTCTATCGACTGGAGAATCTGTAACTAAATTTGAAAAGCCCTTTCCAATAAGTTAGAGTGCTTCGAATATCAGTGGAAAAAAGCAATAAATTCCTTTAAAAATGCATCCGGTTATGTCTCGCTCCAAAATATTTCCAATTTCCCGATAATTAAACTCAATCGATTTTCTTTCTTTCCATTATGTATATGCATCAGTATATTGCATGTAACGCGTTTAAATGTGCGAGTATCGTGTATGTATGAATCACAATAGAAAATACATACATTTTCTTTAGGTGCATCAAATATATAAATTGCTAACTAATCAATCGTAATTGCTAACGAAATAATTGGGAGAATGACGTTTCCGCTGTGACGCAAAAATACACAGTCGTTCTTTTCCGATAAATGCTTAAGCTCCTGGTTGAATAACCAGATTATTCTTTTTTTATGATAACTTGGTAAATTTCATGTGAAATATTTCTCATTGCGACTTAAGAACACGAAATTGATGAATCGAAAATAAAGTATGAAAGGGCGCATCTTAGTAAAAACGATAAGCAGTGACTGTGAGAAGTCTAATCGCGTCATCGTTGTTGATAAAAAAATTTTTTTCTATCCGTTAATGCTTTTTTCTTATATAAGTATGTAACATTTCGATGGATAAAAGTTCCAAGTATATCATGTCATTTTTATAAATAAGCAATGCATTCGGGCGAATGAAAAATTATAAAAATACAAGATAGTGTTCAATAATTGGGACATTTACCTTATATGACCTTAAAGAAAGTTTATGCAAAATTTTGAACAATATCTATCGACGTTGATTTTACAGACCAACCATCTTAACGACATGTACATCAATTTTGAAGGCAAATCGTGAAATAATGTCGAAACGTGTTATATTTTCGTTGGTAAATTTGGATAAATAGGACGAATGAGTTTAGAAGTATGTTTTTTTCGGGGTGGGCAGAGCGTGAAGCTGATGGGCCAGTTCTGCAAGGACGAAATTCCGCTGCTGTGCGACCACAGTCTTCTGAGGAACAGCAGTCGTCACACTCGGCCGTGCAGCCACTCGGAGAGTTACGTCTCGTCGGGCCGGGATCTGACGTTGGAGCACATTCTGCGCCAGGGTAGCGCCCTGTACCCGATAAGTTTCGTCCTGAGGTACGAGTTCGTGCACGACTCGATGTCCTGCCACCTGGTGTTCTCGTCGTCCCCGGGGAAGAGTACCGGCTCGAGCGGCAAATTCTCATCGCCGAAGAGCGTCTTCTTCTACGGACGGGGCGGGGCGCAAAACCTGAGCTGCGTGTACCGGTTCGAGGCGGAGAACGAGCAGAGGGTCGAGCTGGCGATCGTTCGGGCCTCCTTCGGGGACAAGCGGTGCACCTCGTACGTCGACCCGCTGATCGACCGGTGGGCCTGCGACCGGCCGGCCCCGGAGGAGGCCAGAAAGAACGGCCGGGCCGAGCTCCGGGTCTCGGAGCGCCCCTGGGAGGGCGTCGAGCTTCTCCGCGACTGCCTGTGCTCCAACGTCACCGAGAGGATTCTCCTTAACACCCTCACGTCGAACGTCGTCGAGATAAAGTTCGTCGTTTCGCGGATGAACGTCACCCAGGACTACGAGAACTTCTTCTTCGAGGGCGAGTACCGGTTCGTCGCCAGCAACGAGTTCCGGGACGACGAGAGCTGCCCGACGAAGCTCGAGGAGCGCAGGCTCCGGGGGACCAGCGGGGAAATCTCCCTCAGGAGCCCGATGCCCCGACTCCTCGGGCTCGCCGCCACCGTCGAGGAGATCCTCCCGAACACCGAGGACACGACCGCCTCCCAGTGCATCAACGAACCCTGGCTCATCGAGCCCGAGGACGTCCGGATTCATTTTCTCTACCTCCGGACCAGCGGGTTTCGCATAAACGCCGACAACCTCCAGGACTGCACCACTCTCAATCGAATAATCGTCTACTCGGCCGCCGACACGAACGAACGCACCGTCATCTGCCCCGAGTATGCCAATCACCCTCCCCGCTCCGTCGACTTTTACTCCCCCGGCTGGAACTACAGCCTCACCAATTCGACTTCGTCACCGGTCACGGCCATGAATCATCACGCCAGAAGCTTCGTCGTCGAGTTCCTTCAACGCGAGCCTGGATTCTACGCTCTCACCTGGATCGCCATATCCAAGAGGGTTTCCACCGCTCTCGGATCGAATCCACTTCTTATCGGACCCATCGAGGAGTGTCCCTACAGGTCAGTTTTCTCATTTTTATCATTTCATATGGCAGTACTTTAACTTTACTCTTCACTTCTTTACTCAAGACCATATTTTCAGTTAAATTTGGTGTTTTAAAATTGCAGAAGAGTTTTTTTTTGAGTAAATTTGTTCCAAAATAGTCCATTTTTTTTATAATAGCCACATTCAAGATGAAATACGAAAAAATCATGTCAAGAGTAGAGAAGTGAAGAGTACAGTTAACGTACTGCCATTTTATATATTTTTTTTAGATTTTTATTATATTTTCTTGAATTACCCTGATTCTCACAATTTTATTGTTCGTCAACCACGCAGAAATAATAAAAAGACATTACGATGCGACACATACGTTAAAGAAAAACTATTTAGAGGAATAATAGTAATTTATAAAAATGGGAAATAATTGAAATATAGATCAATTTTTATGTGAATTCTGTTAAACAAATTGAAGAATTTAATAAAAAGCAAACAATTTGTCATTATATGTAAGTAGATGTAGACAAATATATAAATTTCAAACTAAATTTATTTTCATTAAATGTTATCTTCTTTCAATATCAGTGAATTATTTTCTATAAAATGCTATTATAGATTACTAAAAATGAACAATATGAAATTTTGTATCTTTATAGGAATAGTTCTATCAAATTGGATATTTTTTAAAAAATTCTAAACTCATTTTGATGGACATTTGTCAGATTTCTCTCGTGCCAAATTTTATCAAAATAACTTTGTTCATTTTTACCCGTCATTTCTGAAGCACCCAGCTATTTGTTTCCCTTTTTTTACCTTTTCCAATTACTTTTGCCCAAATTGCTTTTTCCAAAGAATTTTATAATTACAAACACGAGTTTTTAATTACTTCATACATAATGTCCACAGGAAAAGAATTTTTACGAAAAATTGCAGTTTCGTCGTACTGTGATAACAGTTTGAAAATTCTGATGATTTTTCATACAATATACATATATTGCTGTATACTGTATGAAAAATTGTCAGCATTTCCAAACTTTTGCTTTGACAAAATATGGTAATTTGTCGTGTAAATTTTTTTCGTGCACTCTGAAAATAAAAAATTGATAATCGTGAAATTGGTTAATTAAAAAAAAAGTTGTAGACATGAAGCCACAGCAGTGGAACAAATCTATTTGTACTGTTACCATTTTTTTATCATATCCAAGAAAAATCAAATAAAAATTAGAATTATTAGCTTTTGATTTCGTTTATATTCAACTAAATAAAATCAAGTTTTCGTCAATTTTTTATTTTCAATATACTGATAAATCAATCAATAAGAAACTATTTTTATAGCGTCAAAATTTAATTTTTTAATAAAAATTAAAGCAACAACGATAGTGAAGCAGGAGTTGAGAACTTTCGTTGATGGAGGATTGTAATTCGTGTCTGTAAATTTAAAAAATTTTATTTATTTACATATATTAATATTTCAACACGTATATATTCATTTACATTTTATGTCCATGTAAATATTTATTTACAAAATAAAATTAAAAGCAACGACGAATGAACCGGGAGTCGAGAACTTTCGTTGATGGAGGGTTGTAATTCGTGTATGTAAATGAAACAAATTTTATTTATTTACATGTAAAATATTTGAACCCATAAATCATTATTTACATATTATTTCCATGTAAATATTTATTGACGAAGTAAAAAATGAAAGCAACGACGAATGAACCGGGAGTTGAGAACTTTGGTTGATCGAGGGTTGTAATTTGTGTGTGTCAGGTGTCCGGAGATAGATGCTTGCATAAGTTCGCTTCTGTGGTGCGACGGAGTGCGTCACTGTCCCTCGGGCTTCGACGAGGAGGAGGCGAATTGTTCTTATCGGTTCGGGGTGACGCTGCTGTACATCGCGGTCGCGGCGGGCGCCCTGGGAATCTTTTTGATCCTGCTCCTGGCGACGGGCTGCCTAAAGTACTGCCTGTACCGTCACAAGGCGCGGAAGAAAAAGAAGAACGTCGCGCTGAGCGTAAATCATCTCCACGTAAATCACACTCACCACAACAACGGGATTACCGGGAGCCGCCTCGGCGGGCGTTACAACATTGCGACGCCGCAGGAAATGTATCTCGAGAATTGCGGCAAGGACAGTATCTGTTGACAATACGTTATCAACGATATTGAGACGACCGTATGAAACGCAACCAAGTACGTTTACTCTGATTCCTATATATTCCTCGAAGGAACTCGCGAAGAGTGTCCCGCGATGTGACCGATTTTCGGCTGGCGAGATAGAAATCGGGTGTCTCGAAATTGCGGTAAAATTTCCGAGATCGGACAACGAGAAATTTAGGTATTTTGGACAGAAAACGAGAAGTGCCGAGATAGAGCGGAAACGCTCGCGAATTCGCGACGAATTTGAACGATGCTTTTTTTTTCGACTCGGGAAGTTCCAGGATACGTGCGCGACTCGTTCGAGAGTGCCAAACGTGTCGAGAAACGGAAAAATTTCCGTTCGTCTCGCGAGAATACGGGGATTGATACGCGGTGGACGGGGAGCGCGCGAGCGACAAAAGGCGTTCACGACGAGACAATGGCCCCGGCGGAGGGAGTAGAAAAGATTTTACGCCGGGGTTGAAAATCGCGTGTGCAGTTCCGCAGCGCGCCCTTTTCGCCCTTTCGAGACCGGGAGAGCCGGAAACCCACGCGGGTCTGTTTTTCTCGAGCGAACGAAAATGGGGACTCGGCGAACGCGTCGCCGAGAGAAAAACTGACGATGAGCATAAAAGAAACGACGAACGCTGTGGTTATTTATCGATTAATAAAAAATATACGCTCAACAATAGAGGAGTTTTCAGATAAAAAATTGCAAAAAAAGGAAAAAAAAAACAACAAAATATATATATATGAAAGACGGGAAATTAATCACGACCAAAAGTACACTGCTCGATTCAGACTGCCAACAAAAAAAAACTGAAAAAATATGATAAAGAAATAAGCGATTTCGTGCAAACGCAGCTCGCTACGATAATATATATATAAATACATACATATATAGATATACACGTTTCGGGCATCCCATATACAGATAGAAATAAAATGTACTCGCTGTACCATATGTGAACGTGAATGACGAGAAATGAGAATAAAATAAAATGGGTGAGAAAAAGAGAGAGGGAGGGGGTGGAAGAAAAATACACGTTGCGCATGGACGAGGGAGGCTCACAAATCATAATTCGTCGAGATAGAATATTTTGTCGAGTCCTTCCATTGTTTTCCGTTGGCACCGAAATGCACTTTCAGGGATTTCGCAGGGTGGCCTTTCTCCATGCCAATCCCATAAATGACTCCGATTCCCAGTTATTCCGGTCGAGAGATTTATTTTTATTCTTCATTATACATTTTTTTAAAAATTCGGTATTGTGTGTGTTTTTTTTTATTACGAAAATTGAAAAAGCATCGTCGTTCGAACGCGTGTACTTGTTCGAATCGAAATTCGATGCCAATAAACACGATTTTCGGGAACGAGCAGTTTCTCGATTCGTTGAGTTTCGAATCAATTCGTACGGAATTAACGCACAAATTGAAAAATCACCGGCATCGAAAGCGTTGGCGAAAAGTCAGCCGTCTCGACAGCCACGCGCGTGATCGAAGATATTCCCTCGAAAGCAGAAAAAAGGCGAGAAAAATCGTAAAAAAAAAGTGAGACGAGAATCCACAAGTGCGGTATAGACGCCACTGCGGATAGAACTGCGAGGAAGTGACGAGACTCGAGAGACTTTATATTATAAACGCGAGAAAAGTTAGAGATCGGTGTATAGATGATTGAAGAATTTTAACTGGCGCGGGAAGGGGCGAGGGACGAACAAATTTTGTTTTCGAAAGTCTAATAGTCGAGAATTGAGGCGCGACGAAGACAGAGGATAAAAGAAGAATAAAGTATAATAGGTAATCGATGTAGAAATTCGCCGATTGCGCGAGAGGTGAAAAAAAAATAAAGGGAAAAGAAAAAACAAAACTGCCATCGTGTAAAATATATTGCATTATTAAAAAAAAAACTTGTAACGACATTTAAACGTACACGAAAGAGTGAAAGGGAGAGAGAAAGAGAGAGAGAGAGCGAAGGTAGATGATTAAATAAGAGTATGAACGCGTAAACATCCCGTATATGCTGTGATAGAAGTAAGCGTATCAACAATCCGACTGTGAGAGTGAATGGAAGGACAACATGGCGAACGATTTTTAACCAATAAAAATTCTCTGCAATCGGTTTGAAATAATTTAATTTTTTTATTTTATACTTCGCTCAGCACGATTCTGTGTTTTTTTGTTCGTTTTATTTTTCATTAAAATAATTTGATGTATATGGTTGATACTGATTGTCAGTCATAGGTCAGTTGTGCGAACGAAAAAAAGCACACGACGAACAGCTCGTAAATCCAGAATCGATCACACGGCCGTTCAGTTTATTGGCACACGAGCCGAGTAATTCGTTCGAGATTTTGTTGTCCGGCGTGAAACGATGTCCCTCGCGTCGCGAGTCTATTTATACATTTATTAGAGCAGAAATAACAAAGAGATAAAGAGAGTCGCACGGAATTTTGTACAGCGTCGGAAAATAGCTCGCGACGGCAAGGGAATCGTGACGAACACACGCACACAACCTTACACGCCAAGAAATAAACAATAAGAACAAGATGCACTGCGAAGAAAAACTAAAATAAGAGAAATAAAAAAAAAATGCATGAGAAGGAGAAAAATTCACTGAGGACGCATTTTACAAATAGGGATTGATATGCATGAATGTACACGTAGCACGAATTGAGAAAATAATAAACGAATAAATAAATAAACCGTGGGGAGAGAGGAAATGAAGGAAAATGAAAAAAAAAATGAGGTGGGGCGGCGCGGAGGGCTCCGAGGGGTGAAAATTCGCGAACGGAGCCGATCACGGAGAGGCAGAACGCGAGTATACGCGGTTGATATACTCCGTAGATAAAATTAAGTGGGACGACACACTTTTCTGAATCAGCGTGGCCTTGATTCAACGACGAGTTTCTAAGCAACCAAAATATTAAACGACACACATTACGTGATGTATTGTAATCCCGTGTTTATAATTTTAATAAAATATCACCGCGTTAAAGAAAGCCAGAGATGCGAAATTAATATCGTCCGCAGCTCTCGCACATCATTCGACGCTGCGATTCCTCCCATAATCGACCTCTCTTGTTTTTCTCTCTCGTCGAATTTCGCTCCCCCATTCTGACACTTTCGCAAAACGTCACAATAGCCTCTCCCGCACGTTTCGTTCCATTTTATTCGAATAGCAGCTCTTTTTTTATCCGGAAAAATAATGGGGATTCCCTTGTCACGTTTCCGATAACGTTCCAGCTGAGACACGCTTTATTTTTTATTTTCTTGCACAATTTTTGTTCCCCGGAAGAAGAAGAAGAAGAAGAAGGATAAGGGGGAAAAAAGGAGGAAAATAAAAGTGGCGGATAAAGTGAAGTATCAGCAGATTGTTCACTCGCGAGGGATGTCGGAATTCACCGAAAAAGGGGAAGGCGGATCGTGCCAGAAGAAATTGGCGCTTCCGCGATCCCTGCGAGACGCCGGTGGTAAAGCCCAAATAGTTTGGGACACGATCGCTAAGAGATATCCAAAGGCTGCCCCACTCCTGTACGAAATGGAAACTGTTATCGATCGCGCTGAATCCCTTCTCTATCAGTTAAGGAACGCTCCTTACCCCATCGGTACAAACTTTTTCCATTATTTATCAGACAATTCCTCACTCGTGAACTGATGAAACATTTCTGATTCTTATATATACGAGCCTTCACATCGTTGATTCTAATAAATCTGTCCTCACGGAGTGATGCCAATGACACACTTTTTTGGAACAATAAAATTTTATTATTAAGGAAATACAAGTTTTTTTCATAACTTGGTTTATTCGGAACAATATTTTATGTCGTTGCTTTCGAGCTTTCTTCTTTTTGTGGAAAAATCAAAAAATAAGTGCTAATTGAATACATTTTTAGTATCTTTTGTTTCTAAAATTTTTTTAAATTTCGTGGTTAATTTAAATTAGTTTTACCGAATGCTTACATTGTCCTGAATTGCTCAAGTTATTGCCAATCGAAAGTCAAACTAAGATACAAAAAGTTATTAATATTTTGACAAGAAGCATAGTTTGATTTTACTGTAAGTTTTTGCTGGAATTGTCTGACCTATATATCCTTATTCTACTGAAAATAATTATTTTTTAATAATATTAACCAAATACTGCTCCAAATAATTTAAAATAATTAAAAATTCTCTCCACGTAAAAAAATCGAATGATTTCATGTCATTGATTAACGAAATGATCAGGTGTCTCGAATTCGGAAAAATTTTCGTATTTCGAGGAAGTTGATAAGAAGCGATCAAGCAGCTCGACCATGGAATCGTCATCGACTTGCGAGGAAACTGCAGAGGTTGCCAAACTGTTTATCTTCTAATTTTTCGTAAATAAACGTGGTGCTATTTGGCAGCTCTCGGAGGAAAATAATAGTAGGGGAAAAAATTCGGTAGGAAGTCGAAGAAGTTGGCACGCGAATTTCTTACGAGCGAATTCCAGAAGTGGAAGATCTGTCGAAGTCGAATTCGTCAGCGAGCATCGAGGAGGTGTACCAGGTGGAGGTCGTGAATGAAAATTCTCACGAGCCGCCAGCGATGATTGACAAATCGAGGGACGTCCCTCAAGACTCGCGGAACGACGAGCGCGAGGTTCATTCGGACTTGTCGAACGTTGAGGAAAATAAGAAGGCTTTGGTGAAAACGAGAGAGGACAAGAGCCTCGAAGATTGGGCGAAGATCGTCAGTAGCGAAACTGCCAAATCGACCAAGCCTCGAGTTACGAGAGAAATTTCCGGTGGACCCAACGATCGAATCCCTTCTCGCGGTATCGACATTTTTATAAAATATGTACTTTTCTCTCTCTTTCTCTTTCTTTTTCCCCCTTAATTCGAAACCGTTTTTTTTTCAGAGAATCCGGCAAACTCTCAATCCAAGAAAGAGGACTTTGTCCTTCCGCGTAATTCGGAAAAAAAGCACGAGAAGAAAGAAATTGCTCCACCAATCGATAACAAAAAGAACGAGATCGAATCTTCGACGACGAAAAAAATAAAAAGGGCCGAAGAAATCTTGTCGCCGAAATCGCGGGTCAAAACGGGGGCCGAGTCATTGACTCATCCAAATTCATCGATAACTCCTCGCATGGAAGATGAAAAAGTACAAAAATTAAATAAAATCGCTTAATTATTTTTTTAATGCGTCATATCATCAATTTTATGACACTTAGAAATTATTTGAATTTATGAATTCAATAGATCATGAAACGAATTTGACGAAAAAGTCAATGCAAATTGAATATTCAAATTAAACACTCAATTATACATTAAACCTAAAAATTAAAAAAAAATATATATGTACAGCATATTTTCGATCTCAAAATTAATAATTACTAAAAATTAATTTAGTAAACACTAAATTAATAATTTCAATGGTCTTTAGTGACAGAACTATCTTAAAGGTGATTGATAAACAATTTTTTATTTAAAAAAGAACACCATCGAGGAGAAAAGCAGTCAGGAAATTTTTATAAGAAAAATGCCAGTCAACATATTGTCGGATTACGCATCCCAGAATAATAAAAAAATAGACTTCAAGACTTTTCAAAATAAGTCGAAGCTGTGGGAAGTAGAATGCTCCTTCATAGGATGCAAAGGTAAATTGAATATTTTTAATTCATTTTTTTGATTTAATGGAATTTTAATGAGGTTAAAGTTCTTGAACTTTTCAGCTCACGCTGTCGGATCATTGGAATCGACGGCTAAGAACGACGTTGCCACGATAATACTCAGAATGTTGGCGGAGATACAAATGGGCGAGCAGGGTTTCGAAAATTTCGTTCCATTCACTGACGAGCAGTAAGCGTCGCGAAATTTTCTCATCGAATTAAAGTACTCTTTTTTTTAATAAAAAAATTCTAATAAAGACATAATTGTTTATCGTAGAATGAAAGACATCGTGGCTCTTGGCACGGGAGGAAGGCCGGAAAATGCGATGAGAAAATTGTACAAAGTTTGCTTGGAAAAAAATTCTCCTAAGCCTGTTTACTCGGTGAACCAACGCAACGTTGTCGAAGGCCTGATGTACTTTGCCGAGTGTCGAGCATTGAACAAAGTTGGAAAAGGTGAGTCCAAAATAAAGTGTAATTTAATCAAAAAAATGCCAAAGATTAGCTATTTTTTCTCATTTTTTTATCAAAAAAATTAACTATAAAAAATATTGTTCAGAAAATAGAAAAGATCGTTGTTATCAATCTTCTGCGTCGTCATGAAGATTTTGATTTTCAGGTTCGGGAATTCGGGAGGAGACGGCTAAAATTTCAGCAGCGGAAAACGTTTACACACAATTGTCCCTGTCGCATTGCTCGTCAAAGATTATTTCTTGATCGACAATGGCGAGGGTTGTCCGCGTCGATGAAAAAAGTATTTTTAAAAATCAAGTCGTAAAAATTGAACTACAATTCGATGGAGATATCGGCGTAACTCGGGTCAGTGATCATTTCTGGGAGAAATTCACCGTGAGCCGATCCTCGAAGGAATGAACTCTGATATGAAAAAAAAAGAGAAAAAAAAATACGCAGTGACGCATGCGGTAAAATTCGTTTTTTCTTTTTTCAGGGTATCTTGGCGACGATCCAGGGTAACTTGCCCGTTCTCTTGAAGGACCAATAGTCGTAAAGTAACTTCCCGACTATGAGAACGATCAAAGATGCCAGGATAAAGTTGAGGACGTCGAGTGGATGCAGCCACGAGAACGAGGAGGGAGCGACGCAGATCTCCGTCCTTGTCAAATCCCGAATCTGCGAATCGACATTTTTTTGCGATTAAAAAGTCGTCGAATCTCTTTCGCAAGATATATTTGCTCGAAAAATGATAAATATGCGGGTCACGAGGAAATGCACATTTATGCTTTTTTCGAGAGGGAGAGAGATGAATCTGAGAGACCTGTTTGTTCAAATTCTCTTCGTTCACTGCCGAGTAGCATTTCACGTCATTGACATCTTTCACGAGATTACTATATCTGATCATCAAATCCTGAAATAAATATGTCGCACGTTTTTGTAAAATTTATCTTTATATAAATGTTCTTTGATCGTTTTGAAAAGAACTTGCTTGAAATCCTGGTGTGAACAGGCAATCGCAACGCCATGGATTATCACCGAGATAAATACTGACTGCGCTGCCACTCTGCAAGAGTGCGTTTTCAAGAGCATAAGTTGGTAACTGAAAGAAGAACGAATTTAATTATTCTTCCAAAACAAACAATAATTTTGTTTTGACATTTACGTTTTTTTTTTGGACTTTTCTTTAAAACTTAATTTTCGAACTTCCCTGGTAGAAGCAAAATGCTTACATCGGTCAGACGATTGTTACGAAGACTCAAGACACGAAAATGATCAAGCCAGTAAGATCCTTCGAGGTTTGTTATCGATTCGATCAAATTTCCGTCCATGTACAGATCGATTATTTGTCTATAGACAAGATTTGTGGCGAGAGGAGTCAGATCAGAAATCTAAAATAATTTTGCTAAATTATCAACCGGATTAAAAAATAGAATTGAATATTTACAAATCTTCATTGTTTTTTTTAAATTTATTTTATTTTTTCAATGAACGTAACTAAAATTTAATTACATCGAATAGACACTTTTTTTATTGTTGTAAAAATCGTTCATACCTGGTTGCCTTTTAAATAAAGAGTTGTAGTATTGGCAGGTAGGAATTTGGGCATTTCTGTGAGGCCTCGATAACTGCAATTCGCAGTGGCGAAGGCCATAATCGATTGCTTCGATCGCTGCCGACCGAATCGACCGACCACATAGACCAATTCGCAGTCGCACACCGTCTTTTTGCACTCTTCCCGAAGGGTCTACGATCATTTCATACTCTTTATATTGTCTCTAGTTTAAATTCTGTTTTGACATATGTAATGAATATTCGGAAATTTGCAGGCTTTAGTCATTCCACATCCAAATGTATGTTAAATTTTTAATCAGCTGAATTATTGCATTTAGGTATATAATTTGTAAAATCAACCAAATTTACGTAAATAGTATACATTCCTTGGATTGAGTAATTCATTAGAATTATGTATTGTACTGTATAAATAAAAGTTATATCAATTATTTAAATATTAATTAACAAACGAATTGCCATAATTGCGAATAAATTTTCATGTTGCAAAATAAAGTAAATAGAGGTCTAATGTAATGTATGGAAATAAATTGATTTCTGTATATTTAATTAATATGGTATAACTTCATATTCATCGAACTAATAAAAATGATAAATAAACGTAATAAAAATTTGATTTTGAAGCGAGAATATTCAGCAATTCAATTTCAGTGGCTGTATTAAAAAAAAAACAAATGGTGTGCAATGACTCGTCAGTCGTGGATACGAATAACACGAAAAACAATTATTTTCATTTCGAACCGCAATATAATTACGTTTGTTGGGTGCTCACTATGATTATTTCGATCACAGAGACGAGCGGTCGATCCTCGTACGGTGAACCGCAATTCATTAGTTCCTTGTCAATTATTTTTTTCTCCAGCGAGTTGTCGCCGCTGTCGAGTATCCAAGACATGTTTTCATCGCACGTCCACGGATTATCTGCATATTCATAATACTCGTACAAAAAGAGAGAGAAAACGAATATTTTATCAATTAAGAAAGTTCTTGCACTTTTGAATGTTTTTTTTCACGTTTAAAATCAACGTAAATCAAAGTAGCTAAATTAAATTAAATGTAAATTAAAAATCATAACAAATAATAGATTTTAAGATGTTGGATACTTAAAAAATTGAGATTAAATAAAGTTAAATTGAGATTAGTTAAATTTGAGACATTCATTATTAAAAATTAGAACTTTAGCATGGTATTTTATGATGAGCTACGCAAAATTGTGATTCCCGACAAATAAATATCTTCTTTTTCATACAGTGAAGTTTTTAAAAAATTTTCAAACACTTGCGAGTGATTTTAAAAGACGTTTTGTGTTAAGGTAGTTCCCCCGTTACAGTAAAATCAAAAGTTTTTGTCTTAATTTATCTCTGTACCATGTGATTTTGGAGCTTAAGTTTATTTAAAAAAGTCGTTGCAAATTGTTTCAAGAACAACATACTCAAAATTCAATATCATTCAAGGTTACCTGTACTTGTTACGTACGTATGAAAATTTAAAAAATCATGTTGGGATTATTTTTAAAAAACTTAAAGAAGCTTCTTTGAAGTACAATAAAAAGCTGTGCAAAATTTGAAAAAGGTTCACTGTCTAGATTTCAAGATATTTAGAATTGAAGATTGCAATATTTAACACGTGCCCTTATGAGAGACTGCAGAAAATAGCAATTTATTTGACAATAAATATCTCAGGTTTGGGGTGGTCAAATTTATTCAAATTGCACAGATGTTTGGATAATGTGTTAAATAACATAAATGTCAAATTTCAACCATTTCTTAATTCAACTCGTTTGTGGACGTAATACTTTAATTTTAAAGAAATCACATTTAAAAACATTTCATGCAAGTACCACCTTAATATTCTTGATTAAATAATTAACGAGTCATCCCACCAGACAAATAAATGTGTTGCAGATGCAACGACGTATGAAAAATTCGAGGATTTACAGCGGTCAACGCATTTTTCCTGAGATCAAGAGTTCGCAAGTGAATCAAGTCTGCGAACGCGTCATCTCGGATTCGTTCGATCTTCGTGTCAGTCAAAACAATTTTCTGTACAAAAATAATATAACGATGAAATACGCTAATACAGATTCATAAATTTGTTACTTTAAAATGCATTAATTTTTGTTATCATACGTATTATTCGTAAATGGAAAAAAAATTTTATACAAAAAATTACTCTTTGTAATTATAATTATTTATAAATATATTAGACCTCAAGAGATTTAGATTCAGGAGGGAAGGCGTCCAATAAATTCGTGACGTTGCTCCTGGCCAGTGTGAAAACTTTCAAGTTGCTGAATTTTTTCAATACTTCATGCGGATCAAAGAATGTCTGTGGCCACTCGCACAGTGTGAGAGCTCGTATTGATTCTGCGCTAAAAATAATATCGAAGAGACATGATAAAATTCGCGTTTTTGTGACCGAATTGAAAATAAAAAATAGTATAATTATTACTCGAAAATCCATTCGTCGGGCAGATCTCCTAAACACAAGAGGTGATCGAAATTTCTCAGAGAACAATTTCCCATTAATTCCATCGATATATTCTCGAATGATCGAAAATCGCAAGGATCGTTTTCTTTCCCATAAACTAATGAAATTTTCGTGCTCAGGAGTAATCTGCACAGAGATAAATGATCTTTAATTCGCTCATTGAACCTTTTGGATGAATACTTCAATGATCCAGTGGGTAAGAAAAATAACTTGAAGCTTTTCAAACAGAAAATTATTGACTCGAGTGAATTTTTTTTCGTTCCTGAATTTCATGGATCTAAAAGAAGTTTTCGCAATTTCGCAGAGTTGAACAGATGTGGGAGCTCTTCTAATCTAATCTTGTAACAGTCTTTTAGGTAACCTTGCATGAATCAAGAGTCACGGATGGAGTCAAGTACATTCGCCAGCACTCCCACGAGTCTGTTTACAGCTAGAATTAATTTGTTCAACGATCTCAGAAGATTCTTCCATTAACGTCCAATTAGGAATAAATTTCTATAAAGTTCTTATCTTAGCAAGCATGTTTATCCAAATCAATTTCAGGATAAACTGAAGATTCTATTTTTGACAAAAACAATCAATAAAGGAAAAATTGAGTGAAATTTGAACAATTTGATTATTCAAATAATTATCAATGTCAAAATTTAGTAAAACTTTTTCATATTTGTAACTTTTATTATATCACAACCATAAATAAAACATTAATTAAATTTGACAGTAATGTCAACGTTTCTTGTTTACATTCAAAGTCAAATATATGAATATTGCATAAGGCACAATGTTAAATTTTTCTTAAAAATTAAACATTATTCTAAATCATGATCTTGGATACTTACCTCCACTTTTACACTATTTACTGTATAATTAATGAAATAATAATTAAAGTTGAAGAGAGAGAGAGAGAGAGTTGAAAAGTTATATTATCGTACCTTTCATAAAAACGTAAAATCAGAATACGAGTATCAACATCTTAGATCTTTTATCAGAGAACGAAAAGCCCGTTTCGGAGCCGCGTCGCTTCTCACGGCAGATTCACCACGTGATAATTACACTTTGCTCGTTATTTGTACTTTTGTTTGAATACCCTTGAAACGTTGACAATCGCTAATTTACAGTTGAAACAATCTTCCCGATACCCGTGAAAACATTATTTTCAGTTTACACGCGATTTCAAAAGATTTTTTTTTTCTCGGTAACGTCCTCGCGCCGGCTCTTTCAATTTTCACTTTTCTGTTCCTAATAGATTTGTAGTTTCGTCGATACACGTTTCATCATTCACCGAAAAACATCATGATATTAGATTTTACAAAAAATAAGTGACAAGTACATCAATTATTTTTAAACTAAGTATATTTTTATAATAAAATGAAATTGTATTTCGAAACTAATTTAAATAAAATATATTTAATTCATAATAATCTGTGTTATTCTCACTTATTTAATGTGATAAAATCTACCATGCTTTTCTCTCAGTGTAATTTTGGCTAAAAATTGTTAAAAAAACGTAAAAATGTGAATAAAATACGGTACGATTTGATTGGAAAGAATTCTCAATGAATGACTCTCTCGAGTGAAAAAGTTTGTGAAAAATTTTCGCACAACGTGTGCTTCGGGGCAAAATAAGAATTCGTGTTTACTCGCGAGTCGAGAATTGGCACGAGAAAAGAGGCATTAAATTAGGCACCGACTTCGAGTTGGCGAAAACGTCGCGCCTTTTTATATCAGGCTCGCAATGACATTCGATTTGAATATGATAATTAAAATTCTCCCATCTCTGTCTCTCAATGAAAAAAAAAATTCTGTTAAAACGGACTCGTGTTATTTTTTTTTATCTGGACAACCAAAAGCGAATTTCTCATATTTCTTTACATAGTAAAAATTTCATAAACTCGTTCTATAATTATGACTTACATTATCGAGAGCGCGATTGTTGACATTTTTCCAAATTTTAATCGTTTCAAGAATAATTTTGAGAGCGTTGGAAATTCGCAAAGCTGCACGGAACTAAAAAAGAACTGATCTCGATTTTTCAAGATGGAAACGCAACGGCGAACGGTCCACGACGATATGATGAGCAGGTGTCGTATCAGCTATGCTAACACTCAACATCTACCGAGGCGCTTAAAAAAATTTTTCCGTTTATTACACCTGTACTCTTTATAATTAGATCTGCTTCCACGAGAGAGATTTTACTCTACCGAGGCCTTTTATTTACGAAAATCCTGACGCAACGACGCGTGTGAAACGTTTTTTAAATTAACATTCCCTCCAGAATTCATCGCAAACATAAATTTTTCCTGCGTTTACGAAAAGTTGGCAAACAATTTATTTTCAAGTTTTTTTTTTTTCACAATCGACCGGCTGTACAGATACCTCAAAGATCAAACATTTATCTACTGGAATCTGTTCTATCAACTGACGGTATCTGACAGCTGTCAAAACATAAGCAGTTTAGAATACGTAATTTTTTTTTTCGAGTTCACACGTTTTGAACGCTGATCGAACACGTGTGTTATCAACTCTTCTTTGTTTATTTTTTCACGCTTATTATTTCAAACCTATTTCGTAGCGATATTTCATAAGGAGGAATAAATTTACGATTTATTTGGATATTATAATTGGAAAAATACGATAAGAGTGCAAATTTAATAACCTCTCACCAAAAGTGTTTGGAAAGTGAATTGTAATAAAATATCGCCGATTTCGGGTTCAACACTTCTTGTTGGTGAGCCAGTCTCTAAGAATATTAAATTGCCTGTGAAAATTATTTTATTCAATCTCCACAGCGCAGACTATTATGAAAAACAAGAGCCTTCGATCGCTCCCAGTTCTTTTTTATTCGCAGCCAAATTCTTTCCATGGACAGGGTCAATTTCAAACTTTTACTTGAATCATTTTC
This sequence comes from Cremastinae sp. A BG-2022a, assembly GCA_030522545.1. Lineage (NCBI taxonomy): Eukaryota > Metazoa > Arthropoda > Insecta > Hymenoptera > Ichneumonidae > Cremastinae sp. A BG-2022a. Next base: position 65,663 of record JAPYYW010000859.1, read on the forward strand.
TTTTCGATGTTCTTATTCAAATAATTGTAAACAAGCACATCCCAAAATTTCATAAATTTTCTCAAATAACTTTACAGTTTTAGATCTCTCTCGGGTACTTTGGAACATTGTTAACTTGAAGTTTTGTTGACTGTGTTTCTCAGAAATTAAATAAAAATATTTGTATATGCTCAAGTTAAATATCTAAATATATAAGTTAAATATCTTGGTCAATTAAAAAAAAATGATATTATATTCTTGATATTGTTTTATATTGTGTCCATAGCGTCTATCCAAAAATTGCATTTACTTATATCAGTGTCAAAAATAATTTTCTTGCTACAAAGATAGCAATAGTTTAGCCATTCATTTAAATTAAAAAGGATTTAACTTTTGCAGAGTGGAGACACTGGACAACATTCTACATGAATTGGTATTCATTGAGAAACTGTCGGTTCTCATCCGATGTAGAGGAGGACTCTCTTGGGATATGCATCCGGCAGGATAGAGACCGAACATATTTACTTCCAACAACCTGGGATTCAATTAGGTAACTATTAAATTCTTTGATCACCAAAAGCCTAATTTGTATTTTTTATTCAAGCATTTAGAGTCTTGGATGTCAATTTGTTGATAAAGCCTATATTTCTTTCTGGATCAGGTTGCCCTGACAACCATCAAACTATTTCTTGCTTCAAGTTAGCAGTGACATCGAGACGTTTTTCACGCCTCCTCTTGACACTATAATAACCTGTCTCATTTGTTCTAGCTTGATTTATTCTAATTTAATTACGTAATAATCTGTAAATCATCAAATCAAAAAATAAAAATGATGCAATTAGAGAATTGCCAGCCAAAGATGCAATCAACGTATTATTTAAAGCATGGACAAACCCTGGAAAATACCAAGGTAATGATCTGTTGATTTAACATTGACTTTTTAAACAATGAAGGAGTTACTTTACACCAAAAATGATTTCTTTTTCCACTTCTGTGTAGATCTCGGATCGATCGATGGCATTGGTGTTACCCAAAAGCGCTTACAATCGTTTTATTGATTATACAACCGAAAATGAACGATTGGCTGCAGCGGCAGCGGAGAAAGCTGCCAAGCTTGCGGCGCTTAAAAAAGCCTCTTATGAAATGTCAAAATCATGGGACAACACGATCGAGGTAAATTTATATTTCTCATTAATGAAAAACGAAAAAAAAAGAGAACAAATTTATTAATTTGTGAAAAGTTGTAAGTTTGAGGAAAAATGTAAATACGTATTTCCTAGAATATTAAAAAACGACGCAAGGAAGAACTCTTGAGTCGCAAAAAGAGGGAGGAAGATGCTCGAATAGAGTTCGTTAAAAATTTGACGGCGAAAAACGCGACCGATCGTGCCGAAGTCCTTAACGAGGCGAAGCAATTATTGCTGTGGAAAAAGCCTCAGTGCAGGCTGATAAACAGCGCGCTTATCACTTCCGAGGTTCGAATCGTTCGCTCGAATTAATTCGTTCGAAAGAACAAAAGTTAATTTTCACGCCTTCTCAGACTTATAGACAGTTGGAGGCTCAAACGAATTTTAATAAAACTATTAAAAATATGGAAGAAGGCATTGATTCGGAATACGTTAAAATGATGAAGAAAGATCTCGAGGATTTCGAGAAAGAGGAGAAAATCAGAGCAGAGGAGAGATTGAAGAAGCAACGGGTTTACAGAGCGGAATTGACGAAACAGTAAGATTCGTGTCAAAAATGAGAATGATGAGAATTATTACGAAAAATAATTTTCAACGATGGTCAATATTTATTTTTTTCAGAATTGCAGGAGTCGGTAGTCACTCTAAACGTCAAGAATTGCAGGAGCTGAAGATGGATCGAGAAGATTTGAAAAATATGACGAAAGAGTTGGAGCTGATACAGAAATGCGAAGCCGAACAGATCGCGAATAAGAAAAAAGAACTGCATGAGATGTTTTTAACGGCGGTGGAAGAGAAAAAACGTTACGAGGAGGAAGTGAAACGTACGGAAGAATATCAGGACCGAGCTATCGAAGTTGTGACGAGAGCGAAAGATCGCATTAAGAAAATGAGCAAAATAAAAATGAAGCAGGCAATGGACGAAAAATTGCGACTTTCGGAGTCCCTAGGTAAATGCTCCATACAATTTGTTCCATCCAAATTCGACCAATTTCAATCAAGTTTTAAAATCCAAAGACTCGAAATCAAATGACTTTTTGTAAATATTTTATTCGATCTTGCTATTTGTTGTTTTTTTTTAAATTATTAATGAGTAACAACGCGACCGCTTTTTCCTTTTCGACATGTTTGAATTGATATTTTGCGATTCTTCTAGGCGCATATTTTATATAACCTCGCATAATACGTTCTATTCCGATGCATTGATTATGAACTTCATGTTTTTTTTAATAGGATATTTGATCGCAAAATTTCCTGTTGATAACGAAAATGCTACTTATTACAGGTAAAATTCAAGAATTCATATTGAAAAATTGAAAAAACTGACCCAAAAGTCAATTTTTTGGCCCATTCAACATGAATTCTTGGATTTCACCCCGAATAATT
>JAPYYW010000860.1:0-38960 GCA_030522545.1 Cremastinae sp. A BG-2022a
TTACAGTTTCGAATCATCAAAATATATCATACGAATTATACAATTTTTACTGTTCTATACTTGAATTTTTACTATAATCGAATAAAGAAATTTTGAAGTATTCCCGTCGTGAGGCGCTCTTGATGGACAAAACTGTAAATTTTGTTGAAATTTCGCCCAAAATTTATTGGAACATTTTTCTCCGTGTAGACGTTTCAATTCGGCGTAATGAAAATTTGAATATAAATGAAAAAATCATCAATTAGACGGAATTAATTTTCCGGGGTGGCGTCCGTTCTCTCAAACTCGGATCTTCCCGCAATATTTTAGAATCTTCGGAAGTAACTTTGCAACTCCCGGGAAGACCGACAATTAAATCCGAACGAGGATCCACCATCTCGTTCCCGAAGACGTCGTTCGAGTAGCGGCGGCAGAACATTCTGGAAGCCGTCCCGGCGTGCAAAATAACTAATGAAAACTCGAGTATTTTCCCGCAAACTCGAATTCGCCCTCTCGCCCCCCGCCCCTCTATCTCTCTCTCTTACGCTCAAGAACATTCATTTTCGGGTTTCCCTGTTTATAATCGTGACCGAGTTGCCCGTTGGGACGCGGCGCTTTTCCAAGGCTCGCTCGATCTGCGCTTCCTTTTTCACTGCGGCGGACTCGTTATTAAGAACGAGCTTACATAAAAAATTTATATGTACATATCTATATAAATATGTGTACGATATAAGATCGTATAAAAAAATTCGTGTCTGCGTAAATGAATTTTTTTTCAAGTTATTATTGCTGCATGTATATGTACGTAAAGAGAATTTTATACGAAAAATTCATTTTTTTTCGTACGGTAAAACATTTTAATATTATTGAGAACCATTTTTATAATTCGTAACTATAAAAATATGAAAATATAGACTGTTGATATTATAATTGTTAAGCTAATATTAAAATTTACAAGAATCAAGTCGTTGGTGTGTTACAGTTGAGAAAATATGGCGAGAATATTGGATCTCGGAATGGAAAAAAATATGTAGCTCGACAACAATTGAATAAAAGGACAGAACGCCGGAATGGCGTCGATAAAAGTGTGTCCGGGCGCGTATGTGAGTGAAAGAATAAGAAAAGAAGAAAAAAAAAAGGAAAACACACAAAGCGTGTTCTTCAAAGAAGGACCGATCTATATTTCCTCTCGTTTCTCACACAGACGATATTTTTCCTCTTTCCCTTTTTTCGAGAAAATAGAAAAAGCGCGGAAGAGGTTTTGCCCGAGCGCGCGTTTAGTAATGGCTCTCGAGAGTCTTCGCGAATGGAAAATGCACAAGGAGACCCGGCAAAAATCTTCGGGGGCTCGAAGAGTCGCACACACTGCACAATATATATACCAGAGAAAATCATAAACCTCGACCCGACATTGATGATTTCCGGAACGTAGATATATGCCCGGATATTTTAATGTAAATTCAATTTTTACAAAAAAATGAATTCTCTCAATTACATTTTTATGATGTTCATTCGACTCATTTTATTGTATTTTCATTCTCCCTTATATTCTTTTGCGCAAAAATTTCAAATAAAAATCAAATTGAAAGAAAAAAAAACAAAATTTCTGAATCATTTTTTCTAATGATCATTTTTAATCTCGAGTAATATTCTTTTGTCTCTTCGGAATGTCAAATTTCCAATATGTCGGTCTCGAAATGTTGTTTACATCGTTCGAGAGAACGGGACGATGAGATCAAATCGTCGAGAAGAGCAAATAGCGGAGGAATTTGTAAGAGAAATCGCTTTGAAAATAAAGGACGCGAGAGCGAAAATAAGGAGAAAAAGGGGGGTGAGAGCAGTAAGAGAGAGAGAGAGAGAAAGAAAGAGAGGAATGGGAGAGATAGCGAGCGGAGGTGGAAAAAGATAAGAACAAGCGCAGGGAGAAGAAGGCTGGATTAGCGGAAGGCTAGATCGGAGGAGGTGAAAATCGGGTCTGGAAGTACGGAAGGGATCGTCGCCGGATTAATGGACCGCGAATCCTTACCGACGCCTCGCCCGAACGTTTGCTCGTTCCTTATTTCTTTTCTCTCCGCACACGATCTATGCACCGGAGACTCCGGACAGTCCGTTCTTCTCGTTTTCGCCCCTTCCGACCCATTTACCGTCAACAAAATCGCAAAAACTCTCATCAACCTTGAAAAAAAAAACCTCGAGAAATTCTCCAGCGATCTCGTTTCCATGTTTTTTCTCCCTTATATTTTTATATTTTATTTTATACTATATAGAAGATGCTCATAACTCCTTCATCGTATAGACACACTAACTCCAACTGAAAATCCAATATTCAGGATTTTTCAACTTTTTAATACTTTACGTGATAATATGAATAAAAAGGGCACCCGATCTTCTTCCAGTTTATCTTATAAAATTGATTATATAATAACTGACGTTTTACGTATAGTTATTGTAGATATATAGTTTTTTTTCGAGAAAAAAAATTATGCCTTGTCAGCAGGTTTGAAATAATATTGATGGTAGCTTTTTTTAAATTTATTTTTCCTGAATTTTTCTTGTTTTTTTTTCTTTCTTTATTTGAAATCTGTCTGGGAAGGGCGAGCAAAAATGTGCAAAGCGAGAAAACGGAATTGGCTCGAGGATCGTTAGGGGCGTCGACCCTCGTCGCGCGAACATCTTTTTTGCCGGCTAAAGAAACGTTAATTACGTAATGCTGTACGGAACAGCTTGGAATGTGTCGTGTACGGTTTCGACACATTCTCGGGAGCTAAACTTTCCGTCACATTCTCGCCGAGCGATCGTTCCTCCCGGCTGGAACGAGTCCTCGCTACAGAGTTGGCGGCGTTTGGAAACGGGCCAACCCCCTCGGGAAAAGAAACTCACCTCGCTTAACTCCCTGTTGGGAACCTTTTTTTCAATGGAAAAAAAATTTAACAATACAAAATGGCTACCTTTTTATCACGTTCTCTCTGTTCTTTCGGCTTCTAAACTCACCCTCTTTTATTTTTCATCTTTATAAAATCGCCAAAATTCAATCGTAAAATGAATAAATGATTGGACGAAAAAATATATACTGAAATTCAATAAATGTATTTAGACGTGGTGAAAATTCGCGCGAGTTCGATAAAAAAAATTAGACTATAATACAAAAATTCAACAAATTTATTCAGACTCTTTAAAAAATTCGTGCTGTCTGGTTCGATAAAAATGTTTCAGAATAAAATTCAAAAATTTATCAAATTTATACAGACATTTTAAAAAATTCATGTATAGACTCGAAAATAAATCATTTATCGGTGTAAAATACGAAAATTCACACCAAATATGCGCATATTTTGAAACCATTTTTATAATTCATACAAAGCTCTGAGTACCAAAACTTGAATAATTAATTAGAAATGCTTAATAAATACATTTCAATATTTTACATGAAAATTCGTATCGACTTGACACATACTGAGAGAAATCAATTTATTTGTACTTTTATTGTATTAATATTATGAACGAAAGTATGGAAAATGCTGTACCAATTACTTATTTTTTATGTTCGTAATAATCCGAATAAGATTATAAAGTAGATATAACAATGAGTACAATTTTCACTTTTGTGCAGTAAAAAATTTCAAAACGTTATAAATGCTTTTCTCTGAGTGCATTTTCTCACAGTGCATGGGACACATCCGTGCGAAATTGTTCAGTTATATTGGATGAATGGAGGGCGCGAGAGCGACGAATGGTGGGTAGGGAGGAAAAGCGGAGATGAGAGCTCGAACTCGTAAGGAGCTGCGAGGAAGCAGCTTAAATAGCTCGTTAGTTTGCGAAAGCTGTCTCTCTCCCGGCGTGTATCGCGCGACTCTTATTTCGAGGTGCGAAGACGCAAGAATTCGGGAGCTTTGATCGCGCGACGAGGTATACACGTTTCGCCGCGCGCTCAAGAGGCGGCCGACACCCCGCGGTTGCTCGTCATCGCAGATTCGCTCTCGAGTATCGTGCACTCTCGATCGACGGCGGCGGCGGCGCGGAGAGCAACCACTCGGCGCATCCGGAGGACAAACCCCCGGCGCTCTTGAAATTTCGAAGACGCGAAAATTTCTCGCTCGCGACACGCCGAATTTACATTTCCGTTGAACAAGATATATATATATTAAGAGGGGAGGGGGTGCGCCGGGGAAGAGGATGTACACGGCACACACGTATATATTTTGTAATGCGAAAGTATATTAGGGAGCGTTGCAGTTTCGGTTAAATTAAATAGAGTCGCGAAATGAGAGCTGAGTAGGGGTTGGGGTTGGGAGGGGGGTGAAAAAGGGTAAAAATACAGCCGCGAAAGTAGGAAGGAAGGAAGGAAGGAAGGAAGGAAGGAAAGAAGGTGGTTTTCGTAGCTAAACTCTGGTGGATATCGTCCCTGAGGTATCTTTTTTACTCGGTAGGAAGAGCACGGAACAACTTTACGTACCGCAAGCTTCGTTGCTTGACACGGAGGAGCAAGAAAACCTTAAAAGCGAGAGAAAGCCTCGCACGGAAGGGTTGTATTTTCCTCGTTTATACGTGTACTCCTATGTCAGTATTACCATAAGTATTCCAACGGTATACTGTACACACCCTCCCCCCGCCCTCTCATTCCACCCCCTCCCTCTCCCTCCCTACCGCACTCTTGTTTTCTTTTCATTTCTATCTCTCCCTTTTTCTTTTATTGCCTGTCGCGCGTTTTCTTCTTCTTTTTTTTTCTTATATTCTTTCTTTACTTATACCCTTCTTTCTCTCTTTTCTCGGCGCTCTCGTCCTTTTTCTTTCTTTCTTCTTCTTCTCCTTATTCCTCTGGGGAATTTTCCGCAGGAAGAGGGAGAAAGGACGGGCAGACTCTCGCGCAGTGTTCATCCGGCGAGTTCACCGTGAGCACTCGCGCGATGGAAAAACGAGCAGGAGGGTGAAAGCCTCGCCTGGACTCGAGCCAAAAACGTTGCTGATACACGCTTCGAAAATACTTTGTGTGCTCGAGTCTGCACTCGGAGTCGCACGTGAACACACCGACGGGACGTACAATTTTATCAGCCAGTCGGGAAAAAGAAAAAAAAAAGAAAGAGAGAGAGAGAGAGAGAAAAGAGTCACTCTCGGAGGAAAGCTCTCTAACCGAATGCACGCGTGTACAAGCGTCTACTTTATATAAATTCACCTACTTCGATATACCTGAAATCTTCATTTGCTTTTTTATACGCCTTTTTATACGTTTTTTTTATTTCCCTGTTATACGAGATGTACAGATGTACATTACTTTAGATACAGGATATTCGCGATGTGATGCGGATAGTTGACATTATTTCGATAAAGAAAATATTAGTTTTTACTCGTACAAAAGGTCTCAGACCCATTATTGAAAATTTATTTTTTCATTTATCGACAATTTTTCGTCGAGATAATGAAAATGCCTATTATTTTGGTCACAACCCCCAAAAATTCGTAAGAATATTCACATTTTTTTTCAATTTCTCGTGTGAAAAATTTCGAAAAATCATTTTTTCTTGCTTTATATTTATTGACGACTGATGCACGTATGAGCAAGTCTTATATCGGAATTTCCATGGAGTATATAGGAAACAGTTTTCAATTCGAAATAGTTATTCTGTTCTCGCTTCGACGGACACTTTCATTTCTCGAAGAAATCGATTTCCCTTTTTTTCCCCCCCGCGCGTCGTCCTTTTTCGCTCTCGAGCGGCCGGTAGATCGGCACAATTCGCAATTTATTCTCCACTCTTTTTGCACGGCGTACATAAAGGAGTATTTGAACCGTACGAAATTTTGTTTCAGCCGGTCGAAATACGGGAGAAAGACAGAGAGAGGGGAGAATAAAGAGGAGGAGAGAAGATGAGGCGACAGTAGAGAGGACGAGAGAAGAAGAGGCCGTACACGAAGAAAAAGGATTCGAGAGGGACTCATGATTCGAGGAGTCATCCATCCGGAACGCGCAATACGTGGACAAAAATCTTGCATAGTTTTTCACATCGTTGAGGAGAACAAAAAAAAGTGCGTTGTATCTCTCGTCCCCTCGAAACCTTTTTCTTTCTCCGTGTATATATAGATTTTTCTTTTTTTCCTTTCATTATTGACAATTGATGGATTGTCCTACCTTGGATGAAGACGCGACCAACCTCGTCCGATACTGCATCTGCAACAGCGAGAAAAAATTCTTTATTTTTTACAAGAAAAATATATACATATCGAAATTTATCATTTAACACACTGACGTCTATATGAATTGTTATCGGTTTTTAATTAATTATTGTTATTATCGTCGTTTCACAATGGATAGCCAAATGATTAAATAGAGTATTGTATATATAAATTGAAGAAACCAAAAAGAATATATTTTATTCAACAAAATGTGTGCTGAAAAATAAATGGAATTGTTCACAATGGAGGCAAATAGTGAAATAAAATAAAGCTAAATTCCCGGGTGCTTTGAAAATGGGAAAAGCATCGGGTCTGAATCTCATCTCGGATATAGCGGGGAGTGATATAAAAATCAGCGTCTGCGTCAGGCTGCAGCTAAATGAATATTTAACCGTGCTCGAATCAATTACTACTTCTGTTCTGCATTCAATTAGAGGCGCGCCGGTGGCAGGACGTCGGTACAGTACGTCTGGGCGAGCAATTTCGAAGAAATTATATACAAAGTTTATCCGGAGCCTGGGAGAGTCTGACGAGCAGATGGCGAGATTCGGCAGAGAGAATGAGCGAGCTTCGAGGCAAAACAATCGATTGCCAGAGTCCCCGAAGAAAAAGCGACTCCTGGATCGTTAGAATTCCTTCTCGGCTTTTCTTTGCTTCGCCAAACAGTAAAAGAGACTCAATAGCAAATATATGTATATACATAGATTTTTGCCTATATATACATTGTGAACAATTGTGTATATATATATATTTGTATACATCACGTATATATATAAGATAAAGTATATCAACTATCTGAACCATCTCTTACTTTTTGTGACTTTCAAGCACCGAGTATACAAATCGTTTTGTTTAGTCTCCAACAAATTTACCACTATATTCTACTGTAATTAAAGGAGAAGATGCCTTTGCAACTTCTGAAAAATTAACTTTTTCATCAAATTATGCTATTATTAAAATGTTTCTAATCATAAAATTGTTAAATAATAAAATATTCCCAAATTGAAAATCACAAGACCTTTTCCATTAATTTTTCAAATCGCAACATGTATGTCGAACTTGTAAAAATATATCTGACTATAATAAAAGAGTTTTCACCGACAGGGAAACTCGTTCAATTTGCATTTCTAAATAGGGGACCGACCGGGCGGAACGACTGGGAAGCCGGTCATCTTGAAAAATCGGTATAGGACAAATATCGCGGCGTCTTCCGGATCGTAACGAGACAATCCCCGTCGAGAATTCAGGACTAAATTAAATCGTGTATATACATGAAAAGAAGAGAATGAGAGAGAGAGAGAGAGAAAGAAAGTCCAGTTTGCGCGACGAGAGTAATTACTTTGTGTAATTATTCTCGATTTCTCGGTGAATGCGGGACCGCGCCGGAGATTCTCCGTGTGTGCGTGATGTTTGCCGAAAGGATGCGGGATTTGCATCCCCCTTGAAAATACACGGACACTTTATTACCCTCCATTCGACTCGTTATTTTTTCCGACGAGCGATTTTTATGTTTCTTTTTTTTTTTCATTTTTTTTGCCTTTCGTTTTTTTTTTCATCAAAAGCACTCCGTGTATATTAAATATCGCTCTTTTATCGTCACGACTGATGAGAACTCCACGTCGAGGATGAAACCAATCGTGTTAAAGGGTAACGAGTGCCGCCCCGGATAATAATTGGCGGAAAAAAGGGCGCGCGCATATCCGGTGCGGCAGGGGGCGAGAGAAAATTTTTCCGAGTCGTGTTCCGCCGCGGTTAATAGTTGGACATCGATCCGATTGACACGAGGGTGTATCGCTTCGACGAAACGTGAAAAATTGACCGGCTAGTTGTTTTTTTTTATTCTTGTTTTTTTGATTTTCTCTCTTTCTCTCATTCCGACGACCGCACACCTTCCTGGCATTTTCCGACCGATATATTTCTCGTTTCGTACACGCGTTCCCCCTCGCATCCATATGCATGGCCAACCGAGGCGCCGGAAAAGCTACGTGACTTTTGATCCCGAAATTGATATAGTTCTCGGCCCGTTGAGTAATTCGGTACGTGCTCGCTGGTCAGATAAATTCGTTGATCGAATCCTCGGTTACGAAAAACTGCAATTCGTCGCTTTTTTTTTCAACCACTATTTTTATATTTTTTTCAGTAACTCTCGTCGGATACATCGCGTTTCTCTTCATTTTTTTTTGCGGGAATCTTCACAAGGGCGTGAATCTAAAGATTATTACTGACGAGCGCGATCCCCTTTGACTAATGAAAATAAAAGGGCGCGACTGAAAAAATAACCGAGAAGGCAAAAAATGCGAAAAAAAGTGAAATCGAGATTAGAAAGATACAAAAGCATACTTTACTAACCAAAAAAGACACTATCTTCGCTTTATTTATAGACACTTTGAAGAAATCAAGATCTGACACGTAAAACTCAGATTAAAAATTCGTGTTTATATCGGCGTTATCATATTTATTTTTCAAAAATTGTCACGTATATTTTTACAAAAATTTTCACAGAGGCGTATCAAAAGATTATTACTCAAACCCAATTCCCATTGACTATAATGAAACTAAAAAAAAACCGAGGGAAAAAAACGAGAGAACAAAAGTGCGAAAAAAATGAAAAATCCATGCAGTAGATTAGAAAAAAGTAAATGGAAAAGATAACAGAAAATGGCTCGACTACTCGAATGAATTGACTACTCAATTATTATTTTTATTTTTTAAAAAACTCATCAGATACTCCTCGAACTGGCGCGAGATTACTGGCGAGTGCGATTCCCTTTGACTAACCAAAATAAAAGAACAGACTACAAAAATGAAAAATCGGGGAAAAAAGTACAAAAATGGAGTTAAAAAATATAGATTGGTTCAATCAATTGATTGAATTCTGTAATTGAATCTTCTACAATGAAAAAATAACTCTGTAATTCGACGGATTTTTTGTTTTCCTATTTTTTTAAATTTTTATCAAAATTCAATAAAAATATCTCGGACGTTCTCTCCACTTTTATTCTTCCGCAAAAGCCAATTCACAGATACGTACGATTCGTCAGAAGATTCTTGACCAGTACCAGTACTTGACCCTTGGAGGAATATAAATAAAAGTATAAAAGAATAAATATAAGAATAAACGTCGAGAATAAAAAAAGAGAAACGTATATACTGTGAGAAATAAAAGCAGAGATATAATAACAGTATAATAAAAATAAATATACGAATATATTTGATTAATTAAAAATATAAAAGTCCGAAGTAAAAAAAGGATGGTGGTATAAAAAATAAAAGTAGATAAACAACAATAATGTATAGGGAAGGAAGTTAAGAAAAGAGTATAAATGAAAAAATCAAAGATTGGCTCGATCAGTGCGCTTATTCGCAGTAGAGTAATTTTTGTTTATTATTTCGTAACTAGCTTGGCTCTTTCTTATTTCCGTTCCCTCGTCTTCCGGGCCATAATGCCGAATCTCGGGGTGACGAGACTCAAGAGACTCGCAACTCTGCTCCTCACCGAGCCTCTCGTTATCGGACTATATTGCCTCTCGCTTCTTCTCGTTCCCGCCAACGAACGCCCACTCGCTGGGGAGTCTTTATCATTACCACCCTTAGTCCCTTCCCGATCTATCCCACATACTGTATAACCTTTTTTGTTGCTTTCAAGGTCAATGTAAACAACATCATACAAATTTTGTATACTTTTTTTTACAATCTTTAAACATTTTTTCAACATCAAATCATGAGTTAAACTTTTTTTTATACATATAAGTCCATAAATTTTTAAAAAATCTTAATTTTTTTTACAGAACCAACTATAAGTCTGTAACCTCTTTATTTATTAACATTATTTATTAACATTAATATCAACAATGTCATATTTAAGAACCATCAATTCTTAACATGAAAACATTATGAGCAGAAATGCAGGTTACGGAAAACAAAACAATTTTGATAACGATGTAAGATTGAGAACTCGGATAATGTGATAAGCACGTCTTATAAAACATTGAGTACATCAAGCGCCTCATTTTTCTGCACCAGTAATTTTTATTTGAATAATAAAACTTATTATAAGTCACGAACCAATCATTATCTCTTTAAATGCATCATTAAATAATTGATAGTGGAAAATGTATATAAGTTCGAGCTGGAACGATTTTAATTTAGTTAAGTATCAGTCGTTTGGCAGAAGGAAACGCAAAAGTAAATCGAAACTAAAGTAAAATTTTTCAATTCAATCAGAAAACGTAAGAAAATGAAACATTTTCTGGCAAGAATGATCATATGCGCAATTATGATCGGTGAGTACATAATTGGTATAGTGTGTATATAAATCATTGTTGCCACAACTCTTGAGATAAATAACAAAGTGAAATAATAAAGTGAAATTTAAGCAGGATTCATCGCGTCAAGAATTTTAGTTTAGCAGATATTATAAGGCCATTAATTAAAATCGCTCGATCAATATGCTATGAAATATACATATATATACGAATTAATTTTGAACAATTTTAAACGAATTTACAGGTGAAATAAATGCGCTGTATTTTTGGTTTAAGCTTTACAAAAGCAAAGATACGGCTTTTTATAAAAGTTCCGAAGAACATACGACTTCGGTACTTTCGGAAAGTACCGAAAAACATACGACTTCGGTAATTTCGAAAACTACCGAAAAACATACTCAAGGTAAATAAACATCTCAGTAACCTTGAAGAAATTTTATAAAATGATTTAACAAACTGTCTTACAACTTAGTAATTGTCTTAAAAGCGACTTCAACTCTCGTATTTATAAGATAGCTTATTTTTTCAATTTTACAGTAGGTAAATGTTGGTAATAAGCATTGGTTGAAATAAAAAAATATTGATTTTTCTTTTTTTTAGTAGTCGTTACCGAACCTCCGAGGCATATATGCACCGAGGAGGAAAAAAGAGGCATCGGACCTTGCCATAATTGTTGGTGTGCTAAGGATGCTGAATGCTTCGTCTATAGCGATGGCTCTTGGGGTTGCACATGTTATTCAGGTTTTGAAGGTGATCCTGTTACATCTTGCCACCGCGTCAATCAAACATCTCCAGATCGAAAATAACTATGAGGTTTTTAATTCACGTTGATTGTAAACCATCGGTTTCTTCATTGAAAAACGTTTAGTGACGTTTATTTTTGAAAATTTATTTAAAATTTTCATATGATTACTTGAATTTAAAAAAAAAGGATACATATATACAATGAATAATTTAATAACTTATACAAAAAATTTTATTTTGAAAAATATAGTAGATATAGTATTATAAAATATATACTGGCGATATTTCCGACGGAATTGGGTTGTCATCATTAAATTCTTAAATAGAGAAATATAAAAAAAATAAAAATACTGTTACTGAATTCATACGTATTTCACTCAATTTCTCACATGAAGGTATAAAAAAATTAACAATAAAAATGGAATGTAATAGCTTAAACAATTATAAATAAATTTTTTTAAATTTCTTTTGCGAATACGCAGCTTTGTTTAACGACTAACTGCGCAATGCCTCAGTGATTTGTGTATACGCAGGTGGAAAAGCGAAAATATAGAGCAAGGGAATAGTGCAGACTCGAGGAAGTATTTCGAAGGAAATATGCGGATGAAAAATTTTTGCGGTCTTGCGGAGGCGGTAAAATTTTGGATCTCGAGAGCAAGAAAATGCGGTACGAAAAGGGATTACGTTCGTCATCCTCCGCCGTGGCGTGCGGATCGTGCTTAGCTTTCCAGTGTAAACCCGATGTTGGTAGATCCTGAAAAAGTCCTTGCACTTCTACATATTATATATATGTATTTATACAAAATATACATATATATATATAAATATATATTTTTGCATCCTACTCGAGACGCAACCCCTCTCTCTACATTTTCTTTCGACGATTTTCGCATTGTGATGCATTCAAAATGGCGTCGAACGAAGATTCTTTTGCTATTCGAAAAACAAGAATAATTTTTTTCTCTTCATATATTTACTAGTGAATAACACGATGCGTTATTGGAATGCCACGTTAAGTAAATAAATTTTTGTCCTCTAAATCTGCATTCATTTGAAAGTGCTTTTGGATATATAGACACACTATGAAAGAAATCGGGATAGTATAATATAATTTTACAATAAAATGTATATAAATATATTATATATAAGTCAACAAATTTATTCGCGATGATTTTTTTTTCTTTCGTATTCTCTCCAGCATGAAACCGATGAGGAGGAGTTATTCGTCTCGGGCATTCATCGACGAAAGGATCGCTCGAAATTTCGCAGCGGGAAGGGCAGCGAGTAAGTCGAGAAAACTCGAGGCATGAATGGAGTCGGAATTTCCTTCGTTTGAATAGCTGCTTTGAGTCGGGCTCCCATTCGAGTCAATGTTTTCCTACGCTTATTCTCATTATGCGAGGATTACACCGAGATATCCTTCCAGTATTTATACTTCGGTTGCTTTATTTAAAGTTTGAAAAAATTTTACCCGAGGAGAGATCACGAACGAATTCATAAATCATGGAAATCGCTTCGTTTCCGCGCTCTTGATTCAAGGCTCCGATAAAAAAAAACATTTATTGTCTTTTTTATTTTTTTACCGGCAATGAATATATTATAACGGTAAATTATAAGTGTAATTGCGGTTGATGAGGAATAATAATAAAAAAATATTTGTTAAAATAAAATCTATAAATTAAACAATATTTGTTTAATATTTTTATTTTACGAATCTTTCACTGATGAAAATGAATATAAAGGTCATGACGTGATATAAAAGTTACCATTGAAATTATTAAATTAAGACCAAGTGTTAAATATGATAAACATTCGTTGTTGGAGTAAAGAATAAGATACGTGCATGAAACAGTAAATATTTAATAAATAACGAGTGTTCCAGAACGAATATCGAACGAACGAAAACTGAGCGAAGAAAAAAAAATTCGAGGAGAGAAAACGCGACCTCGATTCTTTTCGACGCGTTCTACTTAAATTTTTGCGGTCCCGACGAGTCGGAAGTATATTGGGAGCGGTCCATTTGCTATCCCGTCGCGATAACCGTTACAGAAGAAAAAAGAGAACGGGAAGATCGGGAGGAACGCTCGAGGACCCGCAAGGCCAAGGTTGCAATTCCCAAAACGACTCTTGGCGAAACAACGACAAACTCGTTTCGTATTTCCCCATTCAATTCGTATAAAATGACAAAATATATGCATATGCATGTTTTTAAGTCGAAAAACGGATTCGTACGTCGAACACTCGGGGAGACGAATCGCTGATGCGCGAACGAACGGACGAGACAAACTCCGAAATTGGAAATTTTGCAGTCAACGATTACGTGAGAAAATTTTTTGTTTCGCGACACACGCGCTTCTTCACATATTTGTTCAACCTGCGCATGCAACGTTTATTTCAGTACTCGTTGTTTGTTGGGAATACATTTGTTTTTTAACAAAAAGTCTCTTGGGAGGACTTGGAAAGAAAAATAAATTTATTTGAATTTAATCATTTTTTTTGTAAGTGTTTAAAAATACTTTGCTATAAAATAAAATACAACTGTATAATCAAAACTACATTATGTTTGATGTGAAAAATCCTTAAAATTTTGTAATATCATCACACACCATGTAAAGAAATAATAAATTTTCGTATCAAATTGTCTCCCAGTAAAAAAAAATTTTTGAAAATTTTTTCTCAATGCGTAAAATGTTCAAAGTTTGTGTCAAGCATCACGACAGTTCGAGTATATGGAGGAAAATTATCAGTAACGGGGGCAACGTGTCTTTCGATGATTACGAAATCCGGAGACCGATTCGCAATTTTTTATTTAGTTTTCGAAATGCCGAGAGAACGGACAATAATGGCTAATTTTTCTCGAAGGCTCGTCGTTATTGCGAAAATGGCTAAAGCACAGGTGTACTTTTTTTCTTCTCTCGTGCCAAGGAAAAATTTTACGACCACCAGAGTCTGTTTATATTTTCTCCGAACGTGTCTCGTTACGTATTTTACGACGCGTATCACTCACAATCGACCATTTGACATTCTGTCGAACGAAGAGCTTTCAACTTGACCTATGACAAAGCCTAGATTTCCAAATTACATCGGACGTTTCGCACATATTTTCCTCTCTTTTTTTTTCGTACAAGAATAATATGCAAAAATTTAAGGATGAACTGGGAGACACTGTATCTGATAAAAATAATTCACAATAAATTGGATTTTATACTTTAGCCATTAAAATTTAGCTATTTTTTCCTGTTAGCTGTATAACTACATTACTTAACAGTTTAAACAAACTTTTAAAATAATCTTAACATTCTACTTTGAGAAAAAAATCATATCGCGAATAAAACTTACCAAAAAAATCTCTAAAAATAAAGCAGAACCTACAGACTTTTTACAAAAACGTTCTGTACCTTTTTTCTTAAAAAAAAAAAGTAAAAATATACTGTCTCACCCTGCATCGTAAAGTGATACGGCATAAAAATTTTATTAAATTAAAAACCGTGTCAGATCATTCACTTCGATGAAAATCTCGCTTAAATGAAGTCTCCCAGACAAAAACTCACATTATCTCGTCAATAAAAAAAATATATAAGTTCTGTATATAAGTTCTATACATAAGTTTTAAGGTCAAAAATGCGTGATACTTCGGTGCCCGAAATAATGGTGGATAAACCGGTTGGATTTACAAGTGAAATGCTTTCTCTCGTCTGGGTGCTCTGTTGATCCAGGTATATATCACGAATATATGCTATGTCGGAGAATGTGGGATGCTCATTGGCCATCATCGAGCAACGTGTGTTATTCTCACCCAAGGTATTTTTCTTTTACTTATTTTCTTTCTTTTTAGGAGAACAGGATTTTTGGCAATATGCGCGAATGAAACGTGACTCACGACACTCATCGGACCAATAAAAAAGTTCAACGATCGGGAATATCGCGCGGTGCGTAACCGTTATGTATGATAATGTACGAAAAATATACATAAGAGGCGCGAGTAATCAATGTGCACTCTACACGACGACTTTTCTATCATCAATGCTTATGTAAACGCGAGATTTAATGATCTGTATATGAGAAAATGGAGAATTCGCTATTAGAATTTATTACCAGTTGGACACTTGGCAGACTGTCGAGCACTAAAAAATATTTTACATAAAGGAAATTATTCGTAAAGAATGTTATAATATAAAAATGTGCACTATAATAGAAAACTTTCTAGTGAAAAAAGTTTAAGATCCTTAAACAGTGTTCAAAAAATGTATCGCATAAAAAAATATTCATTAAAAATATCTAAAAAAAGTATACGAGATGAAATGAAGAGTTTCTATATAATATTTTAAAATACAAAAATATGAGAAAAAGGTCGAAAAAGTATAGATAAAAAAATAATTAACTAAATTATTCCTGCTCCAATAACAATATAAAATACCCGTGAAGATGTTAATGACCTGTGCACGAAAGAATGAAGAATATCGCAAGTCGCAATAAGAATCAGCTACTTGCCAAATGATCCATATCTCAACAATTTCTGACGTGAAGAAAAATCTCAAGACTCTCCACACGCATCCAAGCCAAAAAAAAGGCCAAAAAGTAAAAAAGCACCAGCCTCGCTCCAGTAACAATAAAAGAGTATACTTTCGCGAGTCTTGGCCAAAATAATTAAGCGATCCGAGAGGCCAACGATAAACTTTATTGTTGTTTCGAACAATAAATTTTATAGTTCGCAATTGATGCATCATCGGAGTAAAAGCGTGTGAAGGAGTAACAAGAGATGGGATGAATAATGAAAAAAATGAAAAAATGAAAAAAAAATGTGGTCGTGGTAACGCGCAGGGACACGGAGAAAGGGGAAGGCTTGGTTGAGCAGAGGGAGGGGAATAGCGACGCGAATATAGAAAGAAAGTTTTGAGAGGCACCGAAGCAAAGAAAAATCAACGTATATCCATCGGCAACTTCCTCCCTTCTTCGCGGTCCAAAGTGTGTTTCTCGCGTTTCTCATTATATTGCACGTCCATCGGGGATCCCTTCTCCCCGAGTTTCCCTCCGTCCCGGAGTCTTTATAAGCCGGCCCGACCGAATATCGAGTCGTAGATCGAAAATCCGAACACTCGCTTGCCAAGCTGTACCCGTGCGAACATTTTTGCCCTCCCGTTCAAACTTCGACTTGGCCGCATAATCGTTAGCCCTCTGGGCCTCGCAATTGTGTTTTCATTGCATCGTTCTCCGTTCAACCAACTGGAAACGACCCTATACACGCCGTGAGTTTTTTCATCGTCTAACTCTCAATTCTTTTCCATTTCCACTCTGTGTCAATCACTAAAGACTGTCAATATCACTAAATCGTCGATATTTTTTTACTTCAGAATCAATGCCGTTATGCGTGATATGATAATTACACTACGAATCGTTCCTTCCATTATAAAATCATAGATCAATTAATTTCCATAGTTCCATTAAATTTAATAGTCAGACGAGATTTTATATAAATTTAATGTTGAATGTAATGTGTGTCTAATGTAATATGTGTAATGTGTGAAAAATGCAAAAATGCATAGAATTGTGCGAGAAGATATTTCGCGAATTTAGATGAGAAGAAATCGAAGTGATATATAGTCCCTGAAAAAAGTGAATTTTTTTTAAACAAATTGAAGGAATACTTCGTATTTTTGATGCCATAGACTTGTCAATTCAACTTACAATAATTAAAAATGTGTGATAAGTTTGAAACGGTTAAATGAATTTGGCGCAAGAAAAAATGTTCATATACGCTTGAATATGAAAAATATGCTGGTTAAAATTTGAAAAAAAAAATCACTCCAATTCACCCTCAGATGAGAATAAAAGAAAAGAGAGAAAAATATCAATGGATGACTTGGCGTGGCGGATTACGTGCGGTTTGTAGAATATGAAGAAAGTTTATCGCGGATGGTAATATGCGGCGAGTTATTGTAGGGGGTAACGATCTCTCTGTCTCTCGTGTGTATCAGTTACGTTGTTGCCGAGCAAGCGGTTGTAAAATGAGGCTCTCGTTGGAGAGACTCGCCGCCGTCGTGTGATTCATGTAAGAGAGCGCGATCGAGGGAGCTTCCTGCTCGATTCTACATGCCGATAGAGAAGGACGAAGCGCGTCTAATGCCGCGCTTGAAACGGAGAGTGGATACAGCCAACGATTACGCTCGAACGGTATAGCTTCCCGGTGCACGGCTCTCCCAGTGGATTCGACCTTTTTTTTCCCACCCTTACGTAACGCCGATCCTGTGTACGTGCCTTCGGCGAAATATCGATTTTTATTCGGGCGAGAGTTACATAATTCGAACGGCGGAAAAGCCCAGGAAAATCTCTCACCTCCGGGCCCAAACTCGCTCTTCATTTTTTTTTCCCCTCTTTCTTTCTTTCTTTCTTTCTTTCTTTTTTTTAAAACTCTAAACGATACCTCTGATCGACCCTCCCGTGTTCATTGTGTCTCGTTATCATTTTACGACTCTCCCGCCGTGCCTTTGTCACTTTCCCTCTCATTCCGTCTATCTTCGTCTTTTTTATCTCATTTCTGTTGTTTTTTTTTTACTATTTTTCGTTCTTTTTACATAATCCGAACTCGGCGTTCTCGGTGTATGTAAGCAGTGATCGAAAAGCCATTTTGGATAATAGACTTTTTTATGAACTATATCATTTCGAGATGAGTTTGCGTTTTACATTTAAAACAAAAAACAATATATTCTGTATAAATAAGTTTTTAAAAATGCTCACACTATTTTTCGTTATAAATTGTGTACTCACTACAAAATTGTTTTCAACGAAAATGATTTGATTTAAAAAAATGTCATCTTCAACTATTGAATATTTAGGTAAACAAGTATCAAAAGTTTGCTCATGCCTTTCGATGTATTCATTTTAAATGCTCCAAAATGAAATTGATTTTGTTATCAAGACGAAATATAATGTATATTTGACCCAATTTTCGGTGTTCCACGCTGTCATGCGACACATTCGACTCTTCAGTTTTGACGATTAGCCGTGGAACGTTTAATCCAGAGTTCGCGGCACGAGGAAGTGAAATTGCTAGACGCAAACACGAGTCGAAATGGAGATCGTTTCCTCCGGTTGCGACGCGATAAAACCAGTTTGTCGAGACACTATTTTCCGCGTTCCCCATGGGATCGATCGCCCGCTTTATTCTATTTTCTCTTTTCTCCCGCGCGTCTATATCTTTTCATTCTTTTTGACTTCCTACATCATTAAATATGAGATAACGCGCCCCGAGAAAGTGCCGAGAAGTATGAAGAGTGAGAGTCGATCGTTAAGTTACAAAATATGACGTCTGTACACATAAAGAGCAAATTACACGATTATCCGTACACTTACGTGAGTATCTTTGCACTCTTTTTTTTTCCTACTCAACATTATATAGTGCTCGCTCGAAAAATATATACTTTTATTTTCATTTAATCCTCAAATGTACCTTTTTGTGTGTTTTAATTACGGTAATTAAAGCGTCGAAACAGTCAAGAAAAATTTAAAAAAATTCCCGAGAATCGATTTTAGAAAATGAACAGAAAAAAAATTTAATAGCGACACGCTTTCTATCAATTTTCTTTGGAATGGTCTTCGTTACTGTACTTTTTTTTATGCTAATGACATCGGTAATAACGAGAAGAATAATAATGGCCGAGTCCGCTCACGTGCATTGCGAATCAGGTGCGATTTGTTTCTTGTTTTTTTTTTCTTTTTTCGGAGCGTGCGCGAATCGAATCTTTGGGACTGTCGGGTTGAGCATAATGTGTTGCAAAAATGAGAGGAGTCTGTCAGCTGCGCGGTTTCGAAAGAACAATGGCGAAATTCGCGAGAGAATCGATTTGTCTCGCACGGGTCTTCTTCCGATCGCGTTTCTTTTCATATTCACGAGGCGAAAAAATTTCGAGAGCTGCGAAGAAACGACGGATCTCGCAGCGAACTACTCCGCTCCACTTCTTAGCTCGTTGAATTTCTGTTTTACGCGCATCCACTTTTTTTTATCCCTCATAGAATTTGTACTTACACTCGAGTAGAATTTTTATTCTTCGAATCTCTGTTATTATTATGCGAACGAGTCAATTGAATTTATTTCTGATAATAAATTCAAATATACATGGAAATTGAGGTGAAACATACATAACAATTAATAAAAATATAAATAAAAAATTACTAAAAAATAATAATAATATATATAGGAATTAGAATGAAAGATTAATAAAATGTATGTTATTTTTGAATTTTATTGCGAACTAGCAGGTTGTAGTGCCTCGGGCGCTTCATGCCCTCGCGTTAATAAAAAAAATTTTATCCAAAAGCCAATTTTTTGATTGTTTAATATAAATTCTGGGATTGTGCTCCGAATAATTACCATTTTTGTTATCTACGGGAAATTTCCGATCGAATAGGCTCTTAAAATCGAAGAAAAAAAATATATCAAGCAATTTGGTGAGTAACACTGGGTTTTTCTTTATATATACCTTATGTATACCTTAAAAAATTCGCAAAAATTTTAGAATTTTTTTTTATCGATTTTAATACCTTATTCGATCGGAAATTTTCTGTAGATAACGAAAATACCACTTATTTGTGGCGAAAGTCAAGAATTCACATTGAAAAATTCGAAAAGCTGATCCAAAAATCAGTTTTTTGGCTCATTCAATATGCATTCTTGGATTTCAAACAATTAGCATTTTCATTATCTACGGGCAATTTTCGATTAAATAGACTTATTTAGTCATATTTAATTTTTTTACAAAATTAATTTTATTATGAATTTAAAAATTTTATGCGGTCGATCCGTGATCGATTGTAGCGACAAAAGATCGCGTCCGCTTCTCTTTTTACTGCGATCACGAGCGATCATTTCAGGCTCGATAAAAAATTGTGATTATGATAAGAAGGTGAAGCGTGTAATTTCACAAAAGTCTCCCGACTCGTGCGATTTTTGCCGAGCGGAAAAAAAAGGCGGTTAATCGAGCGAAACGTTTTTCATTTCCGAGACTGATTGTACCCCGTGCTCTCTCTTTTCTTCGCGATTCCGCTCGATGCTTCGGTGCGTCGAGAAAACTCGTAGGCAAACAAATTCTCGCCTCGTGCGTTCGCAAACCGAGCGTTAAATTCTTTTGACGCGAGCGGGAAAAAGTTTTAAGCACTTTTTTGAGACCTCGTTTAATCGCAAATTCAAAGAAACTATTTGATTTTATTACTATTATTATTATTTTTTTAAGAATCGGGGAAAAAGAAAATACACGCGCGAACGAGAGGGGGAAAACAGGGTGTTGATGCTTCGCCGTGTGTTATATTTGCCGACTCGAACATTTTCGAGCGCGCTTCGGGGAAGCAATTAACATTTTCGAAGTTGTCCAAGTACCAATTCGCAACGAGTTCGCGATCGTGATGTAAAAATCGCCAGAAATTTACCGTATTGACAAAAGAGGGAAAAAAATAGATTGTCTTATTTATACTCTGTATATAACGTGCATTTGGAAAAAACAACGAAAATAACAGAGAGTATACAGAGCAGAATTTAATATTATAGCACACAGAGAGTACAACTGCAGTTTATATTCATTTTATCAGGAAATTTATAACTCGAAGAATCGTATGTAAACTTGACATAAAGAAAATTATAAAGAGCAACCTCATAAATTGAATAAATGCATATATTACACTAATTTTTTATGAATAAATTATTCGACGTATGAACAAGAAAGTCTAAATTATAATATTTATATTAATAAACAAAAATAAAATAAAATGTTGTTATGAAATGATATAGAAATTGCATGTGGCTATTCCTCTTGAATATCGAAAAAAAATGTTAATAAGAATTTGTTAATTAAATTTTGAAAGACACTCACCCTTAAAATTTAATTATCTATTATTTAATGAAAAAAATGCATTAGCTTTAATAATAGTACAACAATATGGAAAAATTATGAGAAAATTATATATGAATATATGTACTACAAATGCGAAAGAAAAAAAGTCTATTGAAAAAAGTCTATTAAAAAGTCTATCCAAAAAAAGTCCATGTATGCACGGTATATATGATAGACACGAGGCGCTAATTAAAGTCATTCGAAATAAAGCCTGCGATGAAACAAAGATAATGAATGCAAGCAATAAAAGTCATAGAATGATAAATACGCGGTCACTATTAACTATAATTATAATAAAGTATGGCGAAAAAAATATTTAATATATAAAATATTTTACATGAAAGACAATAAATATAAAATAAAAGTAATTGCGCTGATAATTGCAGAGTTAACGTAAAATAAAATGAAAATCATATAAAGACGAAACGTAATTAAAATTTCGATCAAATTATAAAAAGTAAATAAATAAAATCAGGGAATAACAGAGGGGAAAGAGGGAGTGTGTTGAAAGAGATGAAAGTTTTTTTGAGCTGGAATATTGCGATTACTTTTCTCTCATTGCCAGATTTTTTATTTTTTCACCGAGAAACTTTTTCGCCCCGAGTTGGCGTATCAGAGAGGAGCTCGGCTGCGAAAGCCCTTTAATCAACCTTCGCACTTGCGTATTCATCAATCCGTGCCTTTCTCAACCAGGCATAAACAAAACTTTGAGGAACGAATTGCGTCGGAGAAAATGAGCTCAGGAGGAACAATGGCGGAGAACGAAGCAATTGAGAAAAAAAAAACTGATTATTTTTCTCGTGTATGAGAACATGAAAAACGAGAAACAAGCCGATGGAAAAACAATGGTGATCCTATGAAAAAATTTAACTTTTCAGACCCTTGAAAGTTGAGATGAAAACGAGCACATCAGAGGTAACGTTGAAATAATTAAAAATATAATTTTTCAACATACATGAGAACAAAAATGAAAAAAAAATGTGCGTGTGTATAAAAAAATTGCAAGCCAAGGAAAAAATTCTGAGACACAAAAAACTATACTATTTTTATGCACGAGAGTGAAAAACAAGAAACGCGCTCGTGAATAAACAATTCAGACGGTAAAAAATATAACTATTTGAGTACTTGAGAGTAAAGAATGCGAAAAGAGTGCAAAAATGTGCAAAATGAGAGAAAAATGTGAAAAAATTTGTTAGAATAAAAAGAAAATTGTGCAATGCCTAAAAAATGTCAAGTGGTGGGACAAACGGCTTAGAAATTGACGGAATTTTTTTGAGGTCACGGCAGGAGGACGGTATAAAAAGTTGAATAGAAAAGAGCAGGTGAAAGATTCATTAGAAGCCAGGCTGTTGTCGCGATCTCTCTCTCTCTCTCTCTTTATCCAACGTCGCAACGCCGGGCGGGTGAAAATAACCGGATAATACAAAACATAATGAGGGCAAAGTTCCCGGAGTTCCTCTCCCGCGTCGCATCAACATTTCAACGCGACGTGCACCGCGTGTGTGTTTTACAAAGCGAGAGCGACTCTCCCCATTTTTCGTGCTCGACTTTCCACCCCGATAATCGTCGAATACTCTCGCGTGTCTATCACCACGTCAAACTTTAATTATATTAATTGAAGGTATTTTCGAACTGGCTTCGCTGCCGATATATGCTTTTATTCAGAATTTATGAACATTTTTTTCAATGAACAACTTGATGGTAGTTGATTGAAAAGTAGACTTATAGCAGCAAAAAAAATCAATAAATTTATGGAAAAAATGTATAAAGTGTAAATTTTGTCAATTTATCATGAAGCGACACTTATTTCGTCAGGGACTATTTCTCCAATTCCTTCTTGAAAATTTCACACACCTCACACTTAAACTTGACAGGTTGTAAAGAAATTTTAATATACGTCAATATGTGGTAATACACATAAGAAAATGATTTACGTGACATTTGTCAAACGTGCAAATTTACGTAATAACGTCAATGACCGAGAAAAGTAATAAAGAGAGAGAGACTTTAATAAAGGTAGAAAATTGAAAAATAATTCTTCACGTATTGAGAAACGTTCTTGCAAAATTTCATAAAAAATTTGGGATTTATCTATATTCTCGCAATAAAATGGATCATTAAGGTCGAAAATTAAAATTTTTCAAATATATTAAAAAATTGAAGAGACATATTAATTATTTCTTTCATTTTTAAGATTTTCTTTAATAATATTCCTGAAAAATATATAAAGTGAAAAAAATAACAAATTTATGAGTTATATTGGTCGCCCATGAAAGTTTTTGTTGGCAGGTATAAACATTTTTCAATGATAGTAAAACTTTTGAAAGAGATTGTATACAGCGTCCTTAAAATCGTGAAATAGAACGATGAAAACGTTCGAACCGATAAAAAAAATAAATAAATTGAGGAAAAATTGCGAAATTCGGTCAAACGTTTTCGTCTCGCTCGTTTTTTCCAATATTAAACGACAAAAAAAGGGGAATTTCGGTGTGAGAAAATGTGCTGGAAGATAAAACGCCGTAAATAGCCCCCGCGTCCCGAGAAAATCAACGATTTGCAAGAGAGACTTTTATTGTCACTGCGAAAGCGCAATAAATTCCTGCGCAGATGGATATTTTGTTTTTGTTCCTTTGCATCGCGTTTGCGCCATATACTTTGTTAACACGTCGGATCCCTTCACTCGGTTTTACGACTTTTCGTTTCGCATTATCGTCGGGACGTTAAACTTTGTTACGAAAAGTACAAACGCCGAGCGTATTATGATTCATTGCTCATTTCCAAGTCTCTCGCCGACGAATTGCTCCGACTATCCTTCATTTCCGAACACTCCCTTCTCTCTCTCCCTCTTTTATTAGCAAACTTCGTTTTTTTTTCTTCTATTTTTATTTTTTCTCTCCGGTGAATAAAATTATACGCGCTGCATAGCGATATAGAAAATGCAAATTTTTCCAAATCAATCATTCCACAGCAAATATATTTTCGAAAGAAAAACTCTTCTTCGGGATTTTCCTTTTATTCTTGGTGAATTTTTCATCGAAATCTCGGGAAGGAGCCGAAAAACTCGCGGATTCGTCAGTGCTCGATCTATATTCACGCCGAGTTTTGATTTTATGACTCGCAGATCATGTACACGTCGACTGTGACGCAGTTCGAGGAGCCCCCGAAAAAAAGTTTGCCCGCGGATGTGGTCGTTACCTCCGAAGCGATTCGCTCGCAGGACGAAGTCGGCGAGCAACCTCTCATATGGAGAAACGTCATCGGAATCGGGATACTCCACGTCCTCGCTGTTTATTCTTTCCTCACGAGTTACAGGGACGCCCAATTCTGGACGTGGATCTTCAGTGAGTTTTTTTTTAGTTTCATTGGCTTTCCTTTTTATTTTCACGTCTTTTACACGATTTTTTACAATACTTCCATTTTTTTAAACTTTTTTTTATAATATACTACATATATAGCTGACCTAACAAACGTCCTGTTCGAATGTTAATAAAAATGTTATTTCGTCTTATCTTTCTCTGTAATTCAAAAATATTTGTGCATATAGCGAAAAAGTATTAAGCATTTTATATACATGTCCCGTTATAATTTTATTTTTTAATAAAAATTTTTATGAAAACATTGAACTTTTTTTCATTTAAAACAAATGACAATCGATGGTCCAACTTGGATTTGAAAGTGACGAGAAAATATGGTGCGACGAAAAACTAATTGGAAAATGACAAAGCTCCGTCGACATGTGTCCTTTAAACACACATATGGCGACGGAAAAACGGGATAAGAGAAAGAGAGGGATGAGGGAAAAAGAATGTGCCAAAAAGTAGCGTAGGCTCGAATAATTCAGCGTCGCTGCTGGATAATATCAATTGGGTCAAGCTCGGTATAGTTCGGTCTAATTAGTCGCTGACACGGCGTATTCTTTGCTCGCGAGGCTATTTTCGAGCCAGCCTGCCGCAGCGTTTTTAACCAGCAGGTGCTTTGTGTCCCGAACAACTCTTGCAACAAGTTTCCACCTTTTTTTGCTGCAGCTACAAAAAGCTGACGAAATACACATCGACAAAAGAAGAAAAATTCCGTGGCAATCTCATCAATCGAACAATATAAACAAACGACACTGTTTTATTGTCGCGAACGTTGACAATCGGAATAAAAGGACAATACACAAATACAATAGCATATAATGATCAACACAGCGAAAAAAATGTATGAAAAAAGAGAAAAACAAATTGTATGATTGGAAAAAAAAATTTGATGCACTTTTGAAAGTTATTGTAATAACGTAACAAAGACGCAGAATAGAAATGAGTTTTAAATACATTACGAAGATAAAAAATAAAATGGATGAAAGTATAGAGAAATAATTGGAAGAGTTGCATTGTAAAAAAAATTGAATGCTAAAATTGCAGCTGATGTGAGGAGAAATCGTAGAAGCACGAGAAAAAAAAGAACGAATTAAATTCAGTTTTAAAAAAGTTTAGAGTATATATATATATATCGAAGGGGAGAAAAGCGCGCGTCATATCCGCGATTATCGGCCGGGTCGAAGCTCGAACGCGAAGCTCGACAAGGACGGAGTCACGTTCGATCGTTTTTAGTAAAGAGCTGTCTCCGGTTATTACGGAGGTAAAGTAGCTGATGGGAGAACGCGCGCGGTGGATGAAGACGATCGGGGGATATTTTGTGCTGATAGAGCCAGAGCCGACGACACTCCGAGTCCCGGCTACGTGATCAAGCGACACCTACGTCCCTCCCGCGTACTCCATTTTTACGCCAAATACCGCTCCATTATATTTCTTTTTTATCCTCTCCCCCACCTCGCCCCTTGAAAAAGCTCGAGCCATTATTTTCGAGCCTCTCGTTCGTCCGTCGCTCTCTGTGTTTCATCCCCCGTTCATTCCTCTTTTCTTTTTTTTTTTATCATTTTTTACATGCACGCGACGAAGTACACGATACTCCGATTGATTTTTCGCAGGTCCGATTTATGGGATAATGGCGGGCTTGGGAATAACCGCCGGCGCGCATCGTCTTTGGGCCCACAAGAGTTATTCCGCCAAACTACCGCTCAGAATATTTCTCGCTTATCTCTACTGCATGGCTGGACAGGTAAAATTATTTTTACGTCTCCATATAGTACACTCCTCTTTTTTTTATCGTCTATTCTATATCTGCTTTTTTATATTTCGTTGAAAAGAGCAGACTCTAAAACTCCCTCTTCAGATCAATCGCACTTTTTTTCAACCGTATACAAATGTGTACCGATAAAAAAATATTCATTTAGAAAATGACGTACTTAATTTTGTTCCAATAAAAATATTTTTAAATACTTAAATACTGCTGTTTTTAAAACAATCTCTCTTCAAATTACTTTTTTTAACAAACAAGTCCTTTCAAATAGTTTAAATAATAATTTTAACAATTTTCATAAATTTAGCAATAATGTAAAAAATATTTTGAATAATAATAATAATTTAAAGTAAGAGAAAATTGTTTGCACTCAACTGAGAGAAAAATAATGTTTGAAGAAGTAAATTTAACGTGTGTGTCAAGGACGCAAATTACGAATCTCACGTAACGGATGTTTGAAGATAAAATATGCTTGAAAATGCGTATAGCGTGTTCCAAAGACAATTTTATTCCGATAAAATCCAGCAAACTTTGAAACCCTTTTCTCAAATTAATTAATGTTTTTTTACATCAAAATATCGAGAATATTTGAAGATAAAACATTTAATTATTAAATGTTTAAATTTAAATTACTTCGATATATAAAATCAAAGTAAAAAAATGTTCACAGAGCTGTAAGTACATAAGTACTTATGTTCGAAAAAGTAAATATGTTTTGCGTCGTATACGAGAATACACGAATTACAGATGAAGTAACATCGAGAATATTTGGAGACAAAATGTTGGAAAATGTATTGTATGTGTGGAATATGTTGTAAAGGGCAAAAGTCAAGTATCGATGTGAGAGGGTGTACGTGCGAAAGGAGAGGTATAAGAAGAATTCCTCGCGGAAGAGGTTTTCCCATCGGGAATGGCGTCTTGGCGAGGGATGCGGACGATTCGGGATCGGTATTCGCGAGCGGAATAAGCAGCGTCGCCGAGAGTGGCGGTTTCGCTCGATCGAGATAGCGCGTATCGGGCGTACAGGAAATAGGAACTTTTCGAACCGCGGCGCACTTTCCGCCATGGCTTTCCATCAATAAATTCCGATATAGGGCACATGTGAGCGCACTCTCGTCATATTCTCACGTACAATTTCGCGAAACTCGGGCCAAACGCTCCTTCGTGCCAATAATACGAGAAACGTGCACCGATACACTCTTCGCAAGAGACGAACAAGAAATAACACCCCCTTCCACGCTTTTACCTAACTCGTCCAACCTCGCCAAGAAAAAATAACGAAAAACTCAAATAATTGCAAATCATTTTTTTACATCTCTGTTTTTCTGATCGTCTTCAAAATTTTTCCATCATTGTTCCTGTGATAATGAACTTTTTCAATATATTGCCAAGATAAAATAACGAAAAGCTAAAATTTAATTTTTTTCATGTTTCTGACAAAATCTTCAAAATTTTTTATCACTTGTATTCTCTCGTGATAAAAAATTTTATTTATATTTAAAAAAATGGCAAAATCAAAAAAGATGCTTTTAAAGTTTCAAATTTCTTTTATTCACTTGACATTTATATTTTTTTCTCTTGACGAATTTTAATCAACCCTCGTCGGTGCGGTTATGAATTTTTAATTACGATGGAGGCGATTTCGCTCGTCGCGAAATAAATATATTCACGGTGTGCGACAAAATTGTGCCGAGATAGACAGCGAGCTGTACAGAGATCCGAGCTTTCGTCGAGGATTTCTCTACGCGAGAGAGATGTGTACAATTTGTACAATTTGCGAAGACGAGAGACACTGGGAATCTCGGTTAAGATAAGCAAACTTTACGCTCCGATATGCCGGACTGGATATATGCACGGAAGTTGTATCGTTTCCACTAGACAAACACGGCAAGTCTATTACTCGCGCAAGTAAAGCTCGCGAGAAAGAAAAAATCGTACCCGAATAATTTATTCAGGAGCAAAAGAAGTAAGATCTCCCTCTGCGAAAATCCTCAAAGAATATTTCTCTCGATTCTCTTGAAAAAAAAAGAAAAAAAAAGACAGTGAAAACGTCCTGAACAAATTGGACAAATTTTTACTCGCATTTGCCAAAATTTTTGTATATCTTAGGAAAACAAAATTTAGAAAAAATTTTGAAAATTCTTCATGGCTTGTAAAATTCGTAAGAGAAAAAAGTGGCCAAGTAAAAATCTAATATTCGCATTTTGGAAATAAAATAGTAAAGTGAAAAATCGTGAGGGCGACGAGGTGTGTGTAGAATTTTCGTATTTCCGGAAGAATTTTCAATGAATTTGGTTCGAAGAATGGAGGAAATAAGGCCCTGAAGAGGAGAGGGAAAAGGCTTGGAGCGCGACGTTAGAAGAATTCGTCGGAGTCGTCTCTCCGTGGAATTGTTTACCGATGCAGCGCGGGGATGAGTCGAGGAATCGTCGTGTACCCGCTCGACAAGAATACAAGTGTTCGCGTATCGATCGCTCGAACGTTTCTCTCCCGCGCTATTTTCTCTCTTTTCGCGAAACCGACGCCACAACAACGTACCTTTCATGTCCGTTTTATCATGCAAATACCCATAGTAACACGCAACAAAGCCCAATGTTTCGTCTGCCTCGACATTTTAACCATTGGGTCAACATACTCGCGTTTCTGATTTTTTTACCCTGAATAAAACTCTCTTTTTTTACCTTTTTTCCACGCAGGAGAGGCTAAATATATTCCTCGACTATTTTTTTTTCCTCACTTTTTACACGACAACGTTTCGTCGGTCTCCGCATTTTAACCATTCGGTCAACACAACTCGCGTTTCTCATTTTTTTTTTAAATTCCAAGTCAAAAATATATTCTTTGTGATTTTTTCACTTGAATTCTTCAACTCGTGCATTCGTTACTCGCATGTTTCATAAAATGTACTCGTTTACATTCATTTTTCTTTGCATTTTTCGTATTTTTTTTTTGTTATTTTATATTAATTTATTTTGAAAATGTTTTTCATTTATTGATAATCGATTTTTTATTCTAATTAAAAAGAAAGGATTTATTGAAATATTTGTTGTGTAAATTTATCTGGGTATTACTTTTAAGGGAAAAAAGTAGCCAAGACCGATTGACGTTTTCTCAGTGGAAAAATAGGTTGGCACGTTTTTGCACCGGAGGTAAATTCAGGTTGCAGTCTTTATATTGAAGCTGCGGCAATACGTCGCCGAGACGCCGGAAACGAGCCATGTGCCACGGGTAAACGTCCTCGGCTGTCTCCCGTAACACTTCGCTTCTGAATACCAATGCGAACGAATGGGAATGAATTTCGAGTTCCCAGCCATTATTTACCCTCGAGGACCCTATTCCGAGACTTTCAACGAAAATCCTAATTTTTCCAACCAACTCCCGTTTTTTACCTCCGAATAATCGAGCGAATTCGTTCCGACCAATCGAGAACCGACCTTTTTTCTCTCTTTGTCCGAAAAGGACGAATACTACGAATTTTGTCAAACTTATATTTGAAAACCTTATGAAAAAATATTTTTACTATCGAGCTCTGTCCATCCCTGTTGCTAAAAATATTGATTTTTAAACCCGTTAAATCAGCAAGTAACATCGGTGTTATTTTATTTTACTCCGTTTCCTTTTACCACTCAAACAATTTTGTTAACCCGATACATTTTTTGTAGTGATTCGTACAACTACAATATTAACGAGAATGTACATTTTACAGAATGAATTCCTGTATTTTTTATTCTCGAATAATCGAACGGTGTACTTCGACGAATAAAAAATTGATATTGCACTGTTTCTAGCGAGAATATCGAATATTTCAAGCATTATTGGAGTTTCAATAACTTTTATCAAAAATCTATACGATATCCAGTAAACTTCAACATTTTTTCATTAACGAAATTTCACTAACTGATAAAATCAAGCGATTTTATAACAACGGAAAAAGAAATAAAAATTGTATTAATATATGTCGTAAAAAATATCGAATATTTGGAATATATTCGGGGTGGATTGTTCAACGCGCCCCAATATTTGTAACCTCAAGAATAATCGAGCGAGTTTACACGAACGAATCGAGAACCGAAATTTTATTACGACTCCTTGGGAAGAGGGTGAATATTTCAAGTTTTATCGAGCTCGGGGGGGTTCAGTTCCCGAAACGGTGTGCCCTAATCAAAGTTCGCCAATTAGACTGCTAATTGGCACAGTCGATTGCGAGTTTCTCCTGTCTCCGTTTCGACTCGAGTAAACAGCGAGCAACGTCCCCGGACGAATAACTCTCCGCGTTTCCATGCAGGATTAGAGAGCCTGCAGTTCGGAAAGTTGAGAAACAATCGATCGGCTTTCCCAAAAAATACCCGAAGCTCGCGGCGAAGACGTGAAAGAAGAAAAAAAGGGGGAAAATCACGAAAGGAAAATGGTACAAATTCGTTTTTGGAAGAGATGGGAGAGCGATTATAACTGCGGACGAATCGCGCTCTCTCCCGAGAATTATGAGCGACAGGGTGGGATCGACGGATCGGGAATCGTCCCAATCAACCGGAAAGTTTGATCGCCCGGGATGGAAGATTCTCCCCGATCGCCCGGATTATCGTGAGCCAGTTCCCAACCGCAAAGTGTACTCGCAACTTTGTCCCAAGTTCCCGACGAAGTATAGCGGGAAGAGCTCGCGCGTCCCGACGTATCCTCGTTCGTCAATTACAGGAGACGACGCGCTCGAACGTTCGTCCCCTTGCCAAACGTATTTCACAGAATTAGTAGAATTGTTACGACTATATTTGCTATAAAACCTTTGAAGATGGAGCGATATTTCAAACAAATACTGATGCAAAATATAACAACGATGAAAGCCATAACTAGCTGCACTAAAAAAAATTAATTATCCAATGAAATTGGTGTTTTCAGACAGCATGTGGAATGCGTTGAAAATAAAAATGGGGCGATATTTCAAATAGACACTAATGCAAAATAATACCAGTTAAAGTCATAACCATATATATGTTCACTCATAAAGCGAAGAATGATCAAATGACATTGATGTTCCTAAATAAGATAGATTCATAAAAAATTCATATTATAAAATAGAAGTTGTTGGATCTGCTTGAAACCAGAGATTTCAAAATAGAACGCAAATTTAATCGGATATTCATCCAAAATTCAAAAATTGAGTTATAATGACAGTGACGGTATCCTCAAATAAGACAGCATTGTCTTCATTTTGAAAGTAGAGTTATCAGATCTATTTTAACTGAGATATATTTCACGATAGAACGATATTTTATATTCTAATCTAATAATATAAAATAATAATATAATATAAAACATATACTATATAAGATCCGCAATTACATTGACGTTCTTGAATAAAATAGCACTGAGTTACTTACAGAGTATAAAATATTGACTCAGTTTAAAAAAGATCGACAGTAAAAAATTTTAAAACGAAAATTATACATTTCCAAAAATACTGATAATAAAAAAAAACATGACTATATAATGCACTGAAGAAATAAATAGGATTTTTGTCAGTGCATAAAAGTTCAAGAGATCTCGATGTGAAATTTTTAATTAGATTTTTTGAACCATATGCGATTTACAATTCTGTAATGTGACCTAATTTGAATTGTATAAAAATTTGCTGGGATTGTTTTAAATATAGGATGATGCTCGAACAAAGGAATAAATATGGTTGAAAATGAAATTTTAGACTTGCATGTACAAGTGGATTCGGGACCACAGAACTCATCACAGGTTCTCGGAAACTCCAGCCGACCCGCACGACGCTAACCGAGGATTTTTCTTCTCTCACGTTGGCTGGCTCATGATGCGTCGCCACCCGGCGGTGAAGAAATACGGTAGCAAAGTCGACATGAGCGACATCGAGGCTGACCCGGTCGTTCGTTTCTTTGACAAGTCAGTTTTATATTTTTCTCTTTCCCGAGTAAAAAAGTTATTACAGATAAAATTATAAGAGAAGTTTAATTATGCAAATTTTAATTATGAAAAGAGTGTGCAGTTAACGTTTTTTTAATTAAATAATTTTATAAAAGTCTCCATAAAAGCATGGAATTGTAGTTTTTATTTTCGTCGTTTGAATTATTTAGTTAAATTATTGTTTTATTATTAAATATTCTTTTGTTGAATAAAAACTTTGATTGTTGTATTTTTTTTATTTTTAATCAAATAATCTTATCGTCAGCTCGAAATTTTTAACGCAAATTATGCAGTTGTAATTTTAAAAGGATTATTCGTGCTTCTTCGTAGATATTATACGCCAATTATGTTATTCCTGTGCTTCGTCCTGCCGATCCTGATACCTGTTTATCTCTGGGGCGAAACTTGGTACATCAGTATGCACGCGGTTATAATTCGATACGTCTGGCTTCTGAATGCAACTTTCCTCGTCAACAGTTTTGCCCATATGTGGGGAAATCGACCATACAACCGGTAAATTTTGTATTCTTATTTTTTCCACTACATTACTGCCACAATAACTTTATTTAGGGTTTACTATGTTTAAAATGTATAATCTCAAAAATTTTCGAAAAAAATCCTTGGAACATTAAATTACTTTTAATTAATTACTTTTCCAGAAAAAATGCTTCAATTTTTCAATCATTTAAGAACTTCTTTAGAAGTGGTCGTGCTCTTGTGAGTGTTATCAGAGATAAGAAAATCTTCATTTATTACAACTTGTAAAGTTCCAAATCCTTTTTCTAAAAAGCAGTCAATTGATGATTTATAGTAACAGTACAACTTGGTTAATATTCCGTTCCAAAAAAAAAATGCGTTGTGAAAATAATAAATGAAGAATAAATATTGTGAACAAAAAGCAGCCGAACTTGATTCTTAAAAGAGGTTAAAGTAGAAAAAAAAGCTATATAAGAAAAGCAGATAAATAAGTTTGATTTAGTGTAATATGTTCATGGATGTAGAGCCATTTAATAAAAGGATAGAAATAGCTAAAGTGGGAATTTGGTGTGTATGTGTGTGTAGGAAAATGAAGCCGACGGAGAACCCGACGGTCGCATTTTTCACGCTCGGCGAGGGTTGGCACAACTATCATCATTCGTTCCCTTGGGACTACAAGGCAGCCGAACTCGGGGCTTACGGGCTAAATCCAACGACAGCTTTTATCGAGGTAATGGCCTGGCTCGGGCTCGCGTACAACCTGAGGACCCCGAGCAAAGATAGCGTCGCCAATCTGAGCATCAATAAGGGCGACGGTAGCAGCAGTCTCTGGGGACGCAGATACCACGAACCTCGTCACTGATCTGCCCGAATCCCCGAAGCGTCTCCGCTCGCCCCGACCGGCTGGCCCCCGCGGTCAAACCAAATTTTCACTCCTGTACCACTTTTTAAAACCTCACCAGGAGCTCTCGCAGGATTCTACCTTCGGAATCCTCCCTCCCTCCCGCCCCATCTGATGCTCCGACACTTTGGTCAAAGGCTTTAAAACGCGTATTTTAGAATCTCGTCCGCCAGAACAGTTTCAACGAGACAATCCAATTTTTCCTCTACCCATTTTTTTACCTCTTTATTATTATTATTAGTTCTCATACGTGTTCGTTCACTTTTTTGTCAACGTCTCTACCGTATTTTGAAAAAAGTTTAACCAGACTTTGGTGTTTTTTTGACACGACAACTCAATTTTACTTCTGACTAACCAATCTTCTAAGTAGTCACTTCATCTTCTTAAAATGCATTTATTTAAAAAGATATTCAAAAATTTCATCACCTTTGCTGAAATAATTGATTTATGATTACGATGATAATGGTCACAGTATATATTTCACACCATCTGACGTTAAGCTTACGTTGACAAATGGAAAATTTGTGATCGAGACGATAATCTGTTTCTTTTAAACTGTGGAACTCGAAACTGCCTTCGGGGATGAGCCAAAAATGTAAATAGAAGGTAGCAACAGGGGTTTCCCTTGCAGTAGCGCTAAGTGTACCATTTTTAAGCAAGTGTATACTTTTAAAGAGGAAAAGAAAAAGAATCGCTGCTTAGAAGGTGTGTTACGAAAAGAGGAGGAGAGATCGATTTGAGAAATGTAACGCGATGACGACGAATTCGCGTGACCATTCATGTACATGAATATCAGTAATAAATTTGTATATAGTATATAACAATATTAATCGTGACGATAGTCCTTACTTTGATATACTGCACATTGAAACAAATAAAATATGGTTTGATAAAAATCATATTTGGAAGAATAAAATATTTTCGTGGAAGGTAAACGACCCAATAGTTGAACGTCTCAGAATTTTTTAAGGTAAACGTCCCAATAGTTGAACAGTTAAGGATTTTCATACTTTATCTTTATTTAAAAAAAGATGTAAACAAAAAAAATCCGCTTCGAATTCACATCTAAATGATGAAGACAGTTATAAATAAGATATTAAAACCATCTTCTTGTAATAATTGAATGCTGTGAATAAAACAACCCTTTGTCTACGATAAAATAATCCAGACATTTATACTCGAAAAAAATGCAAACATACAAAAAGTACTGTATAGAAGATATCGTTTACTATTTGGAACATGTCCAACAAAGGGATCGTTTTTCTTACTTAAAATGAGAAACTTATACAATTTTTTTGTCTCAACCATACATACATTTATGGCAACCATTAATTTAGTTTATTACGACCGAATTTTGTTGACTCAACTAAATTTTTTTCTCCCAGTATGTAATAATAGGAAGGAGTAGTTGTCACTTTGTAGCGAGACGTAGCAAACTTTTTCTCAGTGTAAAGTGTTGGTATAAATGTAGGGTGTATATATAGGCGAGTCTCGAGACGCGAATATTCATGCGGCGGAATTGAAGAGTCAGCGGGCTCGAGAAGGAAAGTTATTCGCGACGTACTGCTGGAAGCAGGGGAGGGTGGAAATCTTTACGCAGTTTTCCGGTAGAACGGCGAGAAATGGGCATGCAAGAACGAGGGAGCGAGTGAGATAAAGGTTGCTTCGGTTTTATAGCGCGCACTTCAAAAATGGGGGGAGGAGGAGGAGAGAAAGGGCGGAGCAGATTCAATAAGGAGATTCGGCGAACCGCGAAAAAATCTCGGCGTTACGCTCGCTTCATTTCCCAGGATGCTCCCGGTGGTAGTCCCCGTTGAGCGAGAGCCCGCTCTGGGCGCCGAGCTATGAAAGGATCTCCCGGGTAAGTAGCGTCGCGACCTTCGAGGCCAGAAATCCAATTTAGGCTCTACGTTTTGCACCGTGGCGACATATTTTGTCCCCCACCCCCCTTTTGCTCGAGAGCCCAAAAGCCTTCGCCGCAGACGCATTCCGATCGATAAGCCTGCACGAATCCTTCTATTTATTTTACATCCCTCGCGGGAAGCACGTTCGCTTTTTTTTCCATCATCAAAAAGCCAACGACGATTTTCTTATTTTTTTATTTTTTTTTTCGTGAAATGAAACGCGAATGACGATTTTTTTTCGCGAAAATGAAGGACATATATCCTTCGTATATATTCGTGCTGTGTGTTTTTTTTTGTATTATACGAAAAGCGAAAAAGAAATATGGCGGAGGTCAAAACGAAGCAAAGTTTTTTCTTTGGCTCGGCTGATGGTGGCATTAGTGTCGTCCGGCGCGATGAGGGATTCGTATAAAAATCTCATTCACGAATTCGCGGAGCTCCCCTCGAAGTTTTCGTATCGCCGTGGGCGCTTTTTTTCATAAGACTCCGGAAATAAAAGGAGGAAGGAAGAATCTCATTGGCGGGAGGAAAGAGGCTCGAGGAGACTCGGGAGTTCGGAACAACGATCGGGCGCCGAGCGATCCCATAAAAAAGAATAAATTCGCGGTAGGGAGGCGAATGACGTCATGAATTTAAAGTCCCGGTAAATCGAGCTATAAAGCCGTAATTCGAAAGAAAATTTAACAAGTTATACGGCTCGCGGTTATAAACGTTTATCCTCGAGCTTCGCCGGACTCGCGACGAAAAAAAAGCGAAGAAAAAAAATCAACCCTGGCATGAATTCTTATCCCATTTCTCGAAGCCTCTTTCGTCGAGCGTCCGAGATTTTCTCCAGATTCCCCGATCATTCATCTCGATGAAAAATAATGTTATTCCATCGAAATTCTGGCTGTAATTTAAAAATTCGAAATTTTGATAGTTTCAAAAATGCTGATCGATCAGCATTTTCTTTATAGATTATAAAAATACCAATAATTTTGCGTGCTAGTCTCTAAATCTTTTGGCTAAAAATTGGCATTTTCTTGTGACTTCTCACAAGATCGTGTGTTAAAACTTGCAATTTCACACAATAAATATTTTGATATATACACAATGAAGCTTCCTTAAATTTGATACATATTCTTTAATATGACATCAAAGGACGTTGATACAAATTTTCATAAGACTATCTTCAAAATAATTTCACTTGATGATTTTTGCCTTTACTATTATACGCAAGATGAATACGCGTGGGCGAAAATACGCTTTAACCTCAACAAAGCTGCAAATTAAATTCCTTCCTATATAAATTAAATTTGATACGTTTTTCTTCTCAACTTCAAAATTAATTTAGAGAGAATGTGTGTATTACTTGAAAATATTAGAAAGATAAAAATGTATTGAAAAAATAACGAAATAAAAAAGTGTGTCGTAAAAATTATTTTTTGTCTCTCGTGCGAGTGAAGATTGAAGGGACGATAAATTAAATTCCGCACAATCGCCTCGGTGTCTGAGCTCTAATATCGTTGACGGGAGTTTCGTGGCATTTTTCCTCGTGGAAGCTTTCCATCGGGGCAAATCCTTGGCGAGATCCTTTCTCGATCAAGGATTAAGCTCCGGCTCCCCGAGGAGAGAAAAAAATGGAGAGATCTACGGAAATGAGGAGTAAGCGACGCGAGAAACGAAGAAAAAGCCGCCAACGAAAAAGCACTGAAGAAATTGACAAATCCCTCGATCAAAATCTTCTCGATAATTTGTCAAACTTTTATTTTTCTCCTCTCCTCGCCTGGAGCACTCGATTTCATCAAAGATTTTATCAAACCGGATAAACGAGAGGAGAAAAAGGTATTCATCGCCATTCAAAGAGAGTTTCACTGTTCCTTCGTCGATTGATGCGAGAGCCTCGTCAAGCCAAGTGCTGACGATGAAAAATAAAATGAGAATCCTCCCTGCAACTTCGCACACAGATAAAGCTATTTTCCAAATGAACCATATCGTACGACGTCAAAGAATTGTATAGTTTAACATTTTTCGCAAATAAAAAGATACTTTTCCTCTAATCGTACAAAAATAATATAATAATTTTATCAGTATAATGATAATTTTTGAAACGACTGAGAAAAATATCAAAGTTGCATTTACTATTTTGGCAAATGAATAATAAAATTGATGAAAAATAAAAAAACAAAATTTTTAAATTCCCCGATTCTTGTGTGGAAAAACAAAAAATAAAAATGGTAACAAAATATACTTGGTAATAGAGCGAGCTATTGGCAGAAATAATACGTAAAAAGTGAAGAGGTAAGAATTTCGTTGTATCTCGTGGAGGAAATTTTGATATTTTCCGATGTCGGGAGCGCGATTTGCGATCCACACGTACTTGGGAAGGATATTCCGATAAAGAGCGTTAAGCTCTGCGGACGGGAAGGAAAAAAAGGAAGAGAGAGAGAGGCTCTCGCGTGCCTCGTAAGAGCAGGACGAGGGAAATGTCCGCTCCGATAAACGCAAAATCCGCAAATAGCACCGGGAGAGGTGATAGGAGGGAGAAAAGGGGACCGACAGAAGCACACTCGAGCTAAAAGCTTTACACGCCATTTGACGCGTCCATTGTTGCTCCGGGTACGCTCGTTTGCGCTATTTTGTAGCGGTGCTTCGCACCCAACGCCTTATATACATTCCTTTTTTACTATTTTTCTATTTTTCTTTTTTATTCCACCGAAAACCAAAGCGATGAGATGAGAGCCTGCTGTGTCCTTCATCGTAATGACTAAAATTTGTCTCTCGCTTTATTCGCCTCTGCTCTCTGTTTTTCCCTACATTTCAATGTTTTTATATCCCATTCCCGGTGTATATACCATTCATTAAACGAAAGAAAAACGTTTATATGGACGGACGTTGAACTTTTTCGAGAGTGCTGCTAATTCTCCCGCGTCTCTCGACGATTGTGAGAAAACGCTTTCCCAACCGGCCTCTCGCTGACAATTTCCTTATCTCTCACGGTCTCTTTCATCATTTCAAATGCAAATCTCGCTCTCTCTTGTCTCAACCGCTATTTCGGAGACGAAAAGCTTGTCTTGTGTTTTAAGAGGTTTCAAGCGATCGAGCGGTCTCGAAAACTCGAAAATTTTTTCACTCACCTCTGCTTTCTATTTCAAAAAAACACGCGGGTCAAAGAATCTCAAAAAAATTTTACTCATTAAAATATTCAGTCTATATACCGTCTCGTGATAAATAAATAACCTAGAGTTTGTGTTTAATATTTATATTCCGTAAAAATATATACATATTATCGTTCATTTTATCATTTTAACTTTTCTCTTTTCACAGGAAAATCTCGTGAAAATGACAATAAACTATAAAAATTGTGACACACACTCTCATAAAGTATATACTGTATTTCGTAAAACTTTAATGGTTATTTGATAAAAAAAAAGAAAATGTATGTTTCGTGCGATAAATATTTGGCAATAAAATGTTTTTTTTCGGCACACTGAGAGAAAAAAAAATTGATTCAATGAAATGGGTTTTATTGAATACAATTTTATTAATTCAACAGTAAATTATTTGATGCAAATAATCGGTTTAATTGAATCAATTACACTGCTGTTCATTCAAATAGTTC
>JAPYYW010000861.1:0-38947 GCA_030522545.1 Cremastinae sp. A BG-2022a
TGACAAATGTCTATCTTCAAGACGTGATAAATTTTAAAATATATTAACATAATTCTAGCGCCATTCTCTTCATTTTGCAAAAATCTTTAAAAATCACTCATAATAAAGTTGATTTCATCAAGTGACAGTGAATTTGTCAACGAATTAAGCCAAAAAACTGATTTTTCGATCAGTTTTTTCAATTTTTCAATATCAGTTCTTGGATTACACCCCGAATAAGTAGCATTTTCATTATCTGCAGGAAATTTCCGATCGAATAAGGTCTTAAAATCGAAATTAAAAAATTCGAAAAATTTTGCGAATTTTTTAAGGTATACCCCTTTCTATTTTTTCAAAAATCTTCAAGGGGTCACAACTTTTTAAAAAATGGATGAATTAACGTAATTCCAGCGCCATTCGCTTCGTTATGCAAAACACTTTAAGAATCACACCTAATAAAGTTGATTTTGTGAAGAGAAAGAAAAGATATGGCCAATTGAAATTTTCATGGGTCCACGAGACCCAGTGTGAGTCACTAAATTTTTTGAAATTTTTTTTTTTTTCAATTTTAAGAGCCTATTCGATCGGAAATTTCCTGCAGATAACGAAAATGCTACTTATTCGGAGCGAAATTGAAGAATTCATATAGAATGAGCCAAAAAACTCACTTTTCGATCAGTTTTTCTATTACCGCGAGGGCGCGAAGCCTGCTAGTATATAATATAATAGAATGATAATATAGCGAAGTAATATACGAAATACAAAGAGAGAGAGAGAGAGAGACCGTTTCGAAAGACCCGCGCGGGTGAGCTCGGAGGGGATAGATGGCGCTCGAGTCGCGGCTATAAAGCTCTAGTCCGTGAAGGGAGGGCTCAGTAGTGTGCGTGACGTCGGTCGGGTGGCTCCGCGCGCGGTTTCACCGCGAAACCCGACTCGCTGGATGTTCGGAAACATGGCGGCCAGCGATGACGAGCCGATGCATCTCTACGAGGTTTTTCAAAACTGCTTCAATAAGATCGCCAACAAGCAGTCCGGTGAGTTCGACGACATTGACGGATTACATTTGTGTGGTTATTATGAGTTGAGAGAGCAAGTGCGTGCGCGTCGTTCGATCTGTGGCAACCTCGTGACGTTAAACCCCCGTGGCTATCGAGTTATCACGGCGGTGTCTCCGTACCTGTACTTTGTTGAGCACGACTCGCAGCAAGTGCCGAGCGAGAGGGTCCGGACAGGGAGGAGTGCGATTATGAAAAACGGAGAACCCGAGCGAGCGAGATAAAGACTTTAAAGAGAAAAAGAGAGAGAGAAAGAGAGAGAGAGAGAGAGACAGCGCGATTCGCGGATGGAGACGAGTGTACGAGTGTTTCTTCGGAAGAGCTTTTTCTCTCTCTCTCTCTCTCTCCCACACACTCTTTCTCCATATCTCGAGCTTTCTTTTCGCTCCTCTCTCTCTCTCTCTCTTTCTTCCTTCCCCCCTCTCCCCCTACGGTCTCTCATCTCGCAGTCAAGTTCAAGGGATTGTCGTGCAAAATACGCAATTCGTGCACGAGTGATATTTCCATGATTTTGGTTCGATAGTTGGCGGTAAGAGTGGGACTCTCGGTGGGTCGGGTTGAGCGTTTGGAACGATCGTGGTGGACGTCGACCGGCGTGCTGACGCCCTGCGCGAACCTCGCGTCGATCAGAGTGCCCCGGTGCTCCCGGAGACGCTCTTTCGTTTTTCTTCCTCGGGAAAGCATCGCGCTGTGTTTTGGTTCACTTGTCAATGTGCTGCACGGTGCTGCCCCTGCGGCGTTTTTCACTCTATCCCATCCCTTCTATCGCCTTCTCTTCTCTACCTGTCCCTTCTTATCCTCCTTCCCGCTCGCTCTCTCGCCGTCTCCCTCGCGCTCTCCGTCGTAAAACGGTGCGCGCGCGCGCGCACACGCGTTCGTGCCACCTAAAAAGATAGTCGTAAAAATATATATTACGCTTCGCATCGTTGATAAATAAAGGGCCGAAAGCTCGGGCACGCTCGTCAGCTCGCCTCGCTCGAACTTTCGCAGCACTCTGTCGTACGTGACAGTGGCGAGCGTCCAGGCAGCTCGCACCCAATTTTTCCGTCGTTTCACGTGTCTCTCCGCTATCTCTTTGCCCGTTCTTTGTCAAACGAGTTTATTCGAGCTCGGGGAGGGGGAGAGTTATTCGATGATACGAAAGTCAGAATGAGCGAGCGAAAGAGAGAGCGAGAGGGAGGGAGGCGGGACTCTTGTTTTATCGACGCGAATACACGCACGCGGCTACGTCGGTAGCGGGTACACCTGCCGTTGTGGATTCTGTGGTATATGGACGGTGCAATGCGAGTCGCGTATTGCTACAAGGCTTCCAGTGGTTCTCACTGGAGTGTCATCCAATTCGTTCCCGAATAATCAAATCCTCGGCTTGACCGTCCGGATACCTCGGCCTCCCTGGAAAAACGACGACATAACCTCAAACTCTCGTACCCCGGAGCTGACTGCGTCTTTTACACCCTTTGTGTTTCGAGACTATACGAAGCTCGTCCGTCCCGAAAAATGGGCAGTACGTTGACTCTTCACTTCTCTACTCATTACCACATTTTAAGTTACATTTGACTTTTTTAAACTGTAGAGGAGTTTCTTTTTTTTTTAGTAAATTTGGTCAATGCTTTTTTAAAGCAGCCAGATTTAAGATGAAATATGAAAAGATATGGTCATGAGTAGAGAAGTTAAGAGTAGAGCTAACGTACTACTGAAAAATGAGCAGAGACGAAAACAATTTTTTCGTTTCTCTCTTTTTACAAACGAATAGGCGTTTTTTGTACGTGGCCGTATGGTTTTGTTGAAAACCGGAGCCAACCAAAACAGAAGAAGGAGAATAGGCGTTTTTATATCGTTAGCTACACGGTTTTTCATAATTTTTTACCTTGACTTTATAACAAACGAGTATTTTATTTGAATAAACGAGAAATTTTATTCTCTTTGAGTATGAAAAAATGATTACTCTCGCAAGGATCTGTTCTCTTCTTCTTGATATCAAAATAAATCAAATATTCTGAATACGTTTTTCCTAGTAATCATCGTATAATATTTCGTTTGAGTACTTTTCATAAATGAGAAAACAGTACATCGATTATTTATTTTATTTTCTAACAGGAAAGAAAAAAATCTTGCACTGATCTTGCTCTCTCATCTCTTATTGAATGGTCGCGCGATGCTCAATCTTTCCTTGAATTTCGCAACGAAAGAACAACTCGTGAACTTTTTCCCCAATTTTTAGGAGAAACAATTTACAATTGACGTATATTTTCCTGAAGACGGAGAGACGAACAAGAATTTATGAAGTTTGCATCGTTGGAATGCAACGAATTTTTTTTTATTTATTCAACTTTTTTTTTATTCTTCTGCAAAAAGTCATTAAAAT
The DNA here is from genome assembly GCA_030522545.1 of Cremastinae sp. A BG-2022a. NCBI lineage: Eukaryota > Metazoa > Arthropoda > Insecta > Hymenoptera > Ichneumonidae > Cremastinae sp. A BG-2022a. The sequence continues at coordinate 3,400 of JAPYYW010000861.1, forward strand.
CAAGCCTCTAAATATAAAAAAATCAGCCCTACGGAACCTAATCCTATTAGGGGTTGAAAAATGAAAAAAATTCTGTTACCCCCTATGCATTTTCAAATTCGTTGCATTTCAACAATACAAACTTCAAAGTGACACTCGGCCGACTGTACGCAATTTGATACAAAATTCAAAACTTAATAATACTTTGCTTATCAGAAATAACGAAAGAATGAATTAAGATGTGATTTTCGCATTTGGTAGACTCCAAATATTTGAAAAAGCGCGCTATAATGGTGTCTATATGAAATTTCATTAAAATACAACCTCTCAAAGGCGATAAATGGTCTTATGTTGCCGAGATATGGTACGTTTACCCTATATGATTTTATTGTCAGTGGAGGCATGATATTTCGATTTGGATATCTTTTGGGGATTTGGTGAGGAGAGAACGACACTCGGGGAGCGTAGACACAACACTCGGGAGCGGGCCGCGTGCCCCCTCTCCCCCTCCGCTCCGTTCCTCACTCAACCGCGTCTCTCTTTCTCTCGTTTCTCCAAAGAATTATCGAGGGAGTGTCGCCGTGATGCACCTGCCTCTCGTTTTCTCTCTCCCGGCTCTTCTCGTTTGCCCTCGCGTCCCTTTTTTTCCTCGTTTTTTTCCTCCTCCACCTTTTTTTCCTTCGCTCTCTCGCGATTAAACGGGCCTCGGACGCGTTTCTCCCTCTCTCGTACCTCTTCTCCTCCTCCTCCTCGGGAAATACACTTCACCGATATCAAGGGTCGACTCGCGAGCACGGAGGAGCAACCGTTCAAATAAAAACAGCCGGAGAGTATTTCCGAGACGAGCAGTATTTCGCCATCTCCCGAGTCCCGTTACTTCCGAGAATGCACTTTTGCCAAAAATTCGTAACAAACCCTCTCGGGCTTCATTCTTTTACTCGTCGACGACGAATTTATTACGCGCGCTCGCTCTTTATATTCTCTCTCATCTCGGTTTTTTCGCTTTCCGATCATTTTTTTTCTCTCCCTCTTTCTCTTCATTTTTCACTTTCGAGGGACATTTTTTTTTGCCTCCGCCGCGCGCGCGGATCTGAAAACGAAGAAACGCGCGCGCTAGTGTCGCAATTTCGTTCTCGATACACGCTCTTTTACGTTTATTATCGTTAGCATTGGCGTACCATTCCCAGTGGTTCTCCGTCCTCGCGCGAAGGGCCGGGACGACGCCGGAGTAACCCTTTTTCCTGCTTTCCGCGAATTTCAGTCCCGGGACAAAAGTCGTCGCGGAAAGCGAAAAAGGGAGGGAGGGGGGGGGAATGGGGAAAAAATAGGGGGTCGCGGGTCTCGACGAGTTGGGCCTTCGCGAATAAGCCGAAATGTGCAATCGGCGGGATCAAAGCACACCCGCCGATGGCGCCGTTCGCCGCAGGGCCACTGATTTTCGGGCCACGCAGGTGGCACCGCTGACGTCACGCGCATTGACGAACTCGAGAGACTCGACGACGGACGGCCGCCCCGAGGGGGGAATCAATTTTCATTCGCCCCGACGGAAACAAAGGAATCCGAAAAAAGCTATTTTTGTATCGCTCAGAACGATATCTCGTGATTCGAATTCGAAAAAAAAGAGACTCGAGAAACAAAAATTAGCGCATCGTCCACTGAAAACATATTTAGTTGAAACAATACTCATTCGTTTGAAATAATTAAACTTTAGTTAAATAAAAAAAGAATTTGGTTTAATGGGCAAAAAAAAATGTCATTTAACGTATGGGAACAAAAAGTTTGTTGGGATAGCCAAATGTGATTTTCAGTGATCGAGATAGATCATTTTTTACTCACGTTTTCGCTAAAACTGTCGAGGAAAAAGTCTCGATTATTACAATCTAAAAAATTCATTGACGAAAAAGTAGTTTTACATTAAAAATTAATAAAGTATAAAGTATAAATTTAGTTGATAATTGAGAAGTATATTTGATCTGACAAAATATTAGCGATGTTTTTCTGCAAATTGAACAAAATTATGTACAATCAGAGAAATTCATTCATTGATTTATCTGAAGTATATTTATATTTCAAATAAATAAGTATTGTATGACGTAAATCCTTTTTTGTCAGCGTAGAATGAAGGAATGAAAGATTTATCGTGCTATAATTATTTCCTTATGCAATGAGACACAAAAATTAAAAAATAAATACGTAATCAAACTAAATATACGATCAAAATTAATTGAAAAGTATAAAATTATATAACTCCTATGAGAGATTTTCTTTATTGTTTGTATCGTGATAAAATCCTGGGTAAGGATAATTATGTAAAATAACAAAAATAAATATTATATAATGTAAACTCCGAAAGCAGGGGACAGTTAAGTAATAAGGGCATATAATCGTTCGTCCACTCTTTTGTCTCAATCGAATGTAAAATTAAAGGGCTGAGTCTTGAGTAACGAGCGACTATCTACTGAGAGAAGAGTATGGTAGATATTTCTATACAAAAGTGACAATTATACCGATTATTATAGAACTAATTACATTTTATTTCGATCCTATCCTAAATATATTACATTAAACTATAAAAACATATTCAATTGTAATATAATTGGAATAGTTGTCACTTTATGGTAAAATTTACTATCATGATGTCTCTCAGTGTATGATTTGGATCGAAGGTCGTAGAGATTATCAGAAATACATTGCCAAAAATAGAAAACGAGAGAGAGAGAGAGATTACCTTCGGTTCTCTGAAAATGGTAAAATAAAAGAAATGGGGAAAATGGGAGACCAGGTATGGAGAGGGCGCGAGGGTCACCTGTTGATCGAGAACGGATCGCGAAAGGGAGAGAGAAAAAAAGAAGAAGGAGGAGAGAGAGAGAGAGAGAGGGAGAGCACGTTTGAGGTTCTGACCCGTGAGAAACACGTGAATGAAAATGCATCGCGAGCGAGAAGGAAGGAAGGAAGGAAGGAAAGAGGCCCGCGGGGAGGTTCTCCGGTGCGCGTATAACTGTAGCGGAGAGGCGGTTGTGCGGACTGTGCCGAGGGGTGGCGACCAAGACCACCGGACACGTGCGACTCACGTGCCGTCGCACGCGTTTCGCGCTTCCTCCTCGAAAAGCCCTTCTCCGCGCACCCTCCGCACCTTCACCTTGTTCTCTCATTTTCTCTCCCGATTCCCACATTTCTCCACTCTTATATCAACACCCCTCGCCGATTTGTCCGAGAATCGGGGATAAATTTGCACGTCGGCCGGACGACGCCAAACGAGCTTCCCTCGATCGAGACGATTATTCACTTTTCCCCATTCAATTTTTTCGTATCACAAATTTTTCACCTCAATCGCCTTATCATTACACATCGAGCGATACTTGCATATTGGACTATGAATATTTTTTAAAAAATATATATTCAATATCTTCGCAACTATCGCCAGTCGACAAATATCCTCTCGGGGGGTTTCTTTTGTCGTCAAAATAAATGAATCGACTTCCTTACCATCGTCAACACCCGCACATAATCGTTGGCCCTTGATTCAATTTTTGAATTTAGCTGGGATCTCAAGAGTTCTCCTTATTGCATCGAAAGGGGGGTATATAGATGTTTCATTTAAAGGAAAACCTTTCATTGTCTCAACGAAAGTAGCGGTGTGACGAGTTGGTCAAAGAGTGCATCGAATAAAATGTTTATTTGAGGGGTGCGCGTGATTATTTGGCGGTTTTGGGGGGTGAATTGAGAGTCACTGGGAGCATCGACGGGCCCCAAAGTTCTACGCCAATGTTCTCCGTTGGGCCCCTTCTAGTGTAACGCGAAGGGGGGCACAGAGGCAACGACAGCTGCTGCTCGCTGTCTCTCCCTTTTTCTCCGAGTCTCTTTCTCTCGTTCGCTCGCTCCTTTCGCTGGATGCTCCCCGCCCGCTCTCGCGCTCTTCCTCCCGTCCCCTCGTTCTCAATTTCCCTCGGGTGTGTTACCCTCCTCGCGGATCCCCCTCGTCCGGGCGTACCCCCTCTAAACGTTTCGGTCGCGTGGCAGCCCAGCGAGCACTCTTATTTTTCTTCTTACTCCTCCGCGCACGCAAACACACAAATACATATATATATATGTATAAAATAATAATACGGGCTCGCTTACGTTCCGTTTACTACGTGCAACAGACGTTCCCTTTTCTCCTTATTTTCTTATTTCTCCATCTCTCTCTCTCTCCTCCTCCTCCTCCCGATCTCTCCTCATTTTTATCTTGCTCTTATTTTTTCAACCTCACCACTCGCCTGACGTTCCTCACTCGCGCCAATGCAACCGTACACCACCCTGAATAGCCGCTAGACTCTGCAATTTTCATCCCCTCGAATTATTCTAAAATATGAAAAATCGGTATATTGATCCTATAAGTATGTGAAATAAAATTTTTTAGTTGTTTGGTCGAATGGATCAAGGGTTATCAAACTCCAAAGTCGCTGATGGGATTCAGATTGCTGCTCGTAGAAAATTCATAAATTTGCCGTGAATATGAAATTTAAAATATAGGATTTTTAATGGATTTTTTAAATGGATTTTTTTAAAATGGAGAACAGAAAATAATTTTGACTTGCCTTTGACGTTTATAAAATGTGATAAAGTTTCTGACAAAATTTGACAAATTTCTGACAAAGTTTCTGACATTTTGTTAATACGAAGCATACTTTAAATCGAGGGTTATTTTCAATGAAAAATTTCTACAATTTTGACACATGCTGTAACCACTTGTCGCGTTGCACGATGTTTTTATTCAAAGTGTATCTCAGATTGAAAATTGCAGGTGAGGGAACTCACGATAAATTCGGGGACAGTACTTATACCATCTGGAATAGCACGTCTCTTCGATTTTTATCCCTTTGCATTGTATAAGCAGGTTTTTTTTTATTGGGGACGATTTTAAAAATCATGCGAAAAATCGCTGCAATTTTGGCATATTTTTATTACTCGTTAAATAGTGCGACATTTCTACTCAATGCGTGTGAGTGTTCCAAATTGGTATAGTTGCAGGCGAGGAAACAATATGTGTCGATAAACTCGAGGTCAGTTAGGGCGAGTGCGCGGAAGGGATTAGACACACGTCATAAATTCTTCCGTCGGTCTCGTTCCTTTAGTTTTTCGTCTCACTTATTCCTTTCTCACGACTCTTTTCTGTTACTTTTTACATTCATTGAATATTGTTGCATTCAAAACTTATCGAAAATTTAATATTGTTTCTTCTACAAAATTCGTTAATTTTTATTTAAAGAACTCCTCTGAAACAAGATTTTTTCATTGGTTCATAAATATTTAAAACAACAGTTATCCCTAATATTATTTAAAAATAATGTAATGTCTTACAGTTTGATGATTTTATTGATGAAATTGACTTTTGAGAAATACTACTCGACTATCTCTGTACAGTCTCTCGTAACAAATTGTAAACTCAATTTATGAACGAAATAGAGTAAAAAAAGATTACTTATTTTAAAAAATTGTTAGGACGTTGTAAAAAATAATCGGGACGGAACTTCATGATCGGATAAAAAAAAAGGTATATAAAAATCCGTAGACAGGAAATCGGTTGAGAACCAATGGCTACCTGAGCCCTCAACGCTTTTTTCTCTCTCTCTCTCTCGTGTCTACGTTTCTCTCATCGTCTTCGTTTTTTTTGGGCTCTGGTACTATTTCGGCATGAGAGTGCACGGGATCCCGGGAGTCTGCGAAGCAACCCCCTCGAACGATCTATAGGGTGTTTCACCGAACGATCGAAGACTATATTCTTAAAACCGAATCGCCCTTCTCTTGTTCCCTTCAAACCTTTTTCTCTCTCTCTCTCTCTCTCTCTATCCCCCTCTGTTACCTTTTCTTTTTCCGTCTCGCTCTTTCCCCTCTTTCGTCGGCTTACCTGCCAAACGAGACCCTTCGAGTCGCGTGGCAGCGTGCACCAGTCACCACACGAATTCTCTATTGTCCTCATTTTTCTATTTCTCCCCCTCGAATCAGTGCCTCTGGTGGCAGAATTATTTTCTTCCCTTCCTCTCTGAATTTGTAAACATTTGTTTCCCTTTAATCTTTCTCCATCGAAGAAAAGTCTCCATTTTTTCCCTTTTCATCGTCACACCCAGAAAAATCAGGATACTTTTATCAACTATAAAAACAATTACGACATATATTGTTTGATAAATGAAGATATAGTTATAAAATTTATTCAACATTAATTGCTAATCCTTGTTAACAAAATTATATCTAAAATAATGAATATTTTGATTATCTTGTAATTAGAAAAATAATTGTGATATTATTATCGCAGCGAAAGCTTTGAATCGAAAAACGAGAATGTGGGAATGAGCTATCGAAGCAGGTGTCCGTGCGAAGGGGTATGAAAAATCGACGGGGGTCAGACTGTCAGCCACCCAATATCTCGGATAGTGTTGCAACAATTTTTTAGCGAAATTTTTGCATTCTTTATTCCAAGGTAATTCGATAAGACTGCATCGTGTATCAATTTTTTTCGCCCCCCACTCGTTCGAGAGCGAGCGATAAGCGAGTTTGCAAAATTTCCGCAGACACTCGGGGTGACACCATTCCGTGACCGAAGCTCGCCCGATGTGCAGTCGAGGAGAATTTATTACTCGCTCGTCCGTAGACTCTCGTCCCCTCGAAAAAAGTTCTATCGAATATTCATTGTCTGGTATCCTGATTTTTTGAATGTTTGCGCGACCGTAATTGGCACATTACTCTAGAAACGTTTTTCGTTGTAAAATAATTTTGCAAAAAAACCGGCGACACGTTTTCAAATTTTGTAAAAATTTTCGTTTCTCTCTTTATAATACTTTAACGAGCGTATCAAAGAAATTAATTAATATGTAATTGACATTCTTTATGTACAGAAACAAGATAAATTTAAATGCTCGAGGGTGAAAAACATTCCCATGCGCCGGACGAATCGTTAAATTTTTTTGTTTCATGTTCATATTTCCTACCTGTATTTTTTCTCGTTTCGATTTTCTCACGGACCATCAGGATGGCCGTTTTTGCCGAAGTCGAGAAGTCTTGATGGCGGGTCGGTTGGCATTGTAATGGCGAATTAATGTTTCCCCGAGTAAGCGTGTAGATTCGTATCGACTCTATGCTGGTAACATTTCCGTTCTTTTCGATTAGCATATACTTCGCGCACATTGTTGCTTTATGAAAACGCTGTCTTTCTCCATTGAGGACAAAAAATCATACAAAGAATGAAAAATATATTGTTTGGGCATATCGAACATTCTTATCGTTACTTCTGAACAATGTAAATAAATTATTTTTGCGGGGACATTTCGATCTGATAATGTTATTGAAAAATCGAATATTTTATTGTTCCATTTTTGGGTTATTTTATTTAAAAATGTATAATAATCGATTGCATTGTTTTATCAAGATTCTTGAAGTGTAAAAAAATTAACACGAAAAAGAATGACACCTCGCTTTGTTTAAAATTTCATTTTCGAAATTTATAAAATTTTAGTTTCTTTTAAAAAATAAAAAAAGGTCCTGTATATATAGCGTGTACGATTTTTAATAATAGAGAAAGTTAGTAAGAGGCACTGGAGGGTTGGTATCTCGGATGAGACAAGATGGATTAGGTGGATCAGGAGTATAGGATTGTGAGTGCGTATAGGGTGGACCGGAGGAAGGTTACGAGCCATTGCTGAGCATGACACGAGTGTCTCTCGTTCTCCCAGGACTGGGAGTCGCTCCTTTGATGCATGATATCGCTGGTCCGTGAGTAACTCGCGACCGGACGCGGAGCTTTCCACGATTCGGCAAATGTGTCACTGGCAAGCCAAAACTGTTAGGGATTCATAGTTATCTAGGAAGTTGTCCATCCGCGCTAAATGGGCTATCCTTCTGCTCCTGCCACTAACGGTTACTAATATCATTTTCTCGAGTTCCGCCTCGTCCCTTCATTATACGCTATATATACCCAAATATACATTACTTTCAATTCTTCCTTTATTCCCATTATACCTATCTTACTTCCCAATATTTATTCATTTAATCAACTATTTTATTGTCTAGTGTAATTCGTTTTCAATAATGGTATTAGATTTAAAAATATTATTAGTCGTAATCTTTTTTTCCTTCCTTAGTTCATCTCTATATTATTTATTTTCTACATTCTTCAGTTTTATTTATTGATGAGCGACAACGCGGCCGCTTTTTTTAACATATGTTTGAATATTTTGCTGCTCGTCTATATAGGCGCATACTTCGTACAACTTCGTATAATGCGCTTTATTCCGATTAATTGATTAGAGATTTCATCTCTTTTTTTATATAGGATATATCCGCACTCACATTTTTAAAATAGTATTTTGAAACGATAAATTTGAATCACTAAACTATTCACTCTTCGTATGATTGAAAATAACTGGAACTGGACACTGAACTTGTCGAATTTCTATAAAATATTTTTCAGTAACGAACTACCCCGTAAGACCTGACACGTCTTACCCCGACACTTTACACCGGCATACTAATTCCAAATTGGGTCATTAAAACCTAACGATCACCATGGAAACAATTAATGACCGAGCGATTAACGAAAATTTGAAAATTTTTTTTTTCCTCATTACGTTCGACGAATGTTGTCTCTTTTTTTTTTAATGTTTACGATCTCCAATCTAATTAGGTATATTTGATATAAATAGTAGAAAATAGTGTGGCAATTTTTTTTTCACGTGAGCTGAGAAAATTTAGCGTGTTCGAGGTCCTCCAGCCTTATTTTTCGAGAATCGAAAATAGGAAAATCTCAAAATTTCAAGCGGCGGTATCTTAGGGTGTCCTCGATTATTCGAATAAGCGCAATTCCAGAATTCATATCAAACAATCCAAAAAAACTGGATTTTGGATCAGTTTTATTTTATTACTGCGAGGCCCGAGCCACTATAATTAACCTGCTGATTGATTTATATTATGATAAATTAGTATTAATTTACGGTGACTTACTTTTTTTAAATATTGACATTGTTGATAAATGGATAAAAAGTTAAGAAAAAAGTATGTAATTCATAGAAAATAAGCGTGTCGCATATTCACGATAAATTTTGGTGCATCTTGAACGAGATATACTTTGTTGTCGGTTGACATTAATATCGGATGAAGCGTCGAAGCTCTTCCCGATCGATTTCTCGCGACTGAGAAGAAAAAGCGGCTTCGCTTCCTACTTTCTCTCTCTCTCTCTTTCTCTTTTTCTTTCTTATCAAAGATTCTGTTATTCCGCAAGATATCTCGTATTCCACGCACGGAGTACAGAAACAGAACGTGAACCTGGCAACGCCGGCAAGCCTTGATTTATTAAGACGCATTCGGGAGTAGGAGAAGAACATTTTTTCCGCATTAATTCTTTATCAGTTTTTCTCTCGGCAATGATAAATACAGGAATTGCGGACTGCGGCAGCCCTTCGAAATTATTCCTATTTTCATACGTGTCTTCTCGCAGTTAAAACAAGAAGGAACGAGCCACCAATACAGATCTTTTTTTCATCTGACCTATAACCATGGAGACCATATTTTACAAAGATGGAAAAATACCTCTGTCATATCATAAATGCATTTAGCATACATTTGTTATTTTGATTTTTATTTCAAGTGTTAATTAAATATTTTTTTATTTTTATTTTGAATATTACATTTTTTACTATTTTTTATGTTGAAAACTTAAATTTAAATATTTTCTTGTTCATTTTGCAGAAAAGCCAGGCTTCCAGTCGCCTTATGGCACCGCAATGGACAATGGAATGGTGAGTAAAATTTGCTTATCTTGCACGAAATCATCTTGCCCAGTTTTATTCTTTATTATTACTGTTGTTATTAATGAGGCAGAGATTATCTTTCTTATTAAACGTGGCTTACCAAAAAGTTATGAAAGGTGAAGAGACAGCCAGCTATCAATTGTCAGAGTATTATAGATTTCCAGATAGCATCGATGCGAGAGAGATGCATTATCTAATCTCCAAGTCGTTAAGTCACATCCGATAAGGAATTTATTGATTCCGCGGTTGATTTATTGGATCCCCTCCGCTTTCGGTCAATTGTGATTTTTATTTATTTCTTACTTATTTATGTCCCTCGATCGCATGTTAAAGCATTTTCGAAACTATTTTCATAAGTGTATCGAAAAAAACTATATCCGGCAAATGAAAATTGATAACTGAAAAAAATATAAATTAATGTTTCTGACAGTTTGGTAAACAGAAAAAAAACTTCAGAGTAGTCAATAACAACTATTTGAAAATTAAAATAAAAAAAACCTCAATTTGAAGAGAGCTTTATTTTATTTGCTTTTTCATATACGAGATTCATTTTTATTAATGCATTTCAGAAAAATTATGATTCGAATTAATTTATACTTTTAAAAATTAGACACTGTTTTGAAAAAATACGAAAGTGGTTTGACACAGTGAACTGTCGATTAACTCGATAAATATTTCTTACTTGTTTGATGACTCCACTTTTTTTGTTGATATCATTAATAATACCTCCTTAGAAGCACCATGTTAGAATTTAAAAAAAAGAGAAGCTGATGTGAATTTTTGATCTATCCAGAGAAAGAAAACTAAAAATATTAAAAAAAAAATTTTTTTTTCTAGGTAACAAAAAAATTGATAAAAAAAAAGTATGAAAATAAGATTGATGAGTAGAAAAGGTATAGAAATATGATGTATTTTGAATTGGAAGTGAAAAGAGAGGGAGAGAGCGAGAGAGTGATCGAGCCTAATCGTCACTCTCGATAATCGGAGTAGCTCGATGGGAAACGTAGCGTGAACGCGATCGTCGTTTCCCAGTCTCATAACTCATTTGTTTTGCGTCTGTTTCAGACATACGGGAGCGGGTTCGGACCAACGGCGGGTGGTCCAGGAGGTGGGCCGGGCGGCGGAGGTGGCGGCGGCGGCGGCGGAGTCGGCCCCGAGGGAGCGACCTATCCCCCGGACTCACCCTATTTTCCCTTCGGTACACGGGGCGTACCACCTCCACCCTCGGTCACAACTCCCACCCCCGTATCGAATCCCGCAACCCCGACGGGCAACACTGCGCGATTGCCTAATCCCTCCGCCGGTAAGTCTTTATTCTCTCTCTCTCTGCTTCCTTCATTTTCTCTTCGCTCCATGTTAATTCATCATTATTGTTCCATTTCTCAATTTTTTTATCGCTCATCCTGCTACGAGCATTATTTCGATAAAAATCTCAAATTTAAGTTCGCTTTTATATATTCATACATAATTACACTCACTTAAATCAACAAATTAAATTCTTTCATTATACGAAATTTTATTCATTTTGGAGAAAAATATCATTTAACGTATTGGAGTAAAAATTTTGTTAATTTAAATAAATTTTCACCCAAGTTTTTTCCCAGTGTAATGGTTTTAGGTGTTACAATATTACAGAAAAATGCAGCATACACCTATACTAGGAATTATTTATGAATTCACCATCTAGTTATGGAGAAATAATCAATAAAGTCCAACTTTTAAATTCTCTTGTGGTAGAAACGCTCCCGTGATGACGATTCGTATTTTCTAACATTGATCTTTCTAACTTTGAATGAAAAAAGAACGAATGTAAGATACTTAAATATTGATGGTCCACTGTGATATATTTACAAGCCCTCGTTGACTTTAAAAATAACTTGAGAAGAAAGAATAAAAAAAGTTTTATTGAGGTTAACAAGTAACTGCGACATATAATATCGCAAGCCTCTACACAACTTTTATTTATTACCACTTCTACGCAGAATACTTCTTCTACGGCAGTATTTCCAATATTTTCATCGTTTCATTACGATTTTTTACGCATATTCTCAAAATTATTAGAAAAAAAAAATTGAAAATTCTATGATTTAAACTGTCAGGTATAATAATAAAAAATTCTCCGAAAACATAGTCACTTGACCGTTGAGTAGTTGCACGACCTTAATCTCGAATTATTTCCAAGTTTATCGACAATTTTTACACTTGATATTTTCTCGCACTATCGAATCGATATGATTCACAAAAAATAATCTCTGATCTTTGACTCCCCTTCATATTTTCGCTCATAAACGAAACTTTGATAAGCTTTTTTTTTATTCACACAAATTATCGTGAAAAGTGAGAAGACAATAAAATTTGTTTCTTCTTTTTTGTATTTTTCAAGGTGCTGCCGCTGTCAAGAGGAAGAAAGACGTGAGTATAAAAAAAACGTCGAGTTTCGGTCTTAACGCCGATATGCAATTATTTATGAAAACATTGTATTTCTGTTCAGTGTCTGGGCAGCGGAGACGGAGAAGTCGTCACGAACCAACACTGGGTAAGTCTGAAAGAAATTTTCTGCTCGACGTTACGAAATAGTCTCCCTTTTTTTCTTCTCTCTTCCAATATCGGGCATCATCCACGCGAGACTTTATCGTTTTACCACGCGGAGAGACGCCTACGCAAACATTATCCGTGAGAGAGAGAGAGAGAGAGAGAGAGAGAGAGAGAGAAAAGATGGTGACGAATAAGAAGACGAAGCGAGAGAAACTTTCTCATGCTCGCATCTAGAACGCTTCTCAGTTCCCCCTTCAACTTTTTATGCTTTTTTTCTTCGTTTTTTTCGCCTCCTCCCCCCGGCCCCTCCTTAATTTTTTGTCGACCACGTCCGGAGGATCTCGCGTGCTTTCGTGCCCCCCTCGCTCGCTGTCCAAGGCAGAAACGTCATCGAAGATACAATTCGACACTCCGGGCTGAGTGTACGATTACCGATCGAGTTTGCCGAGCGTCTCGATTGCCGTTGACTATTTCAAGTTTATTTAAACAAAAAGGAAATAAAAGAGGAGCTCCCTGTTTTACAGACACAAGCCGCCGTCTCATATTTTCATCGACTATGTTTGACAAATACGAAGATGAAACTCGTTGCGCGTTCGAGCGATCGCGGGGGTGTCGCGAAACATTATTCTCGAAAGTGCACAACGCGCAACAAAATTTCTTCGCTCTTATTCTCTCTCTTCTTTTTTTCATAACATGTTGACTTTATTTCGTGTTTACCGTTCTTCGGAGAACAACGAAAATGGACGGGCCACGATCGTCACGCCATATGGTGTCGCGTGCGAGCGCCAGACCTCGAAGAACTTGGAGTTCTCTCCCCGGGGCTCGTGTCTCGGTCTAACGAAACGCAAAGTTCTGCCTTCCGATGCAAGTGCATTCGGAGTGGAAAACATTGGACCGCAATCCATTGAAAATGATTGAATTTTTCGTTGCCACGCGGCACGATGAAATTTTTTCCTTTTTCTTCTTCTTCTTCTTCTTCGATGCCGAAGAGGCGACCATTGTGCCCGATTGTAAGGAATTCGGGCGTTTTTTCTTCTCGCAAATAAACTCGCCAAGATATACGAGGAAGGTATCGCGTGCCGCGGGGAGGAGTTTGCGCGAGCAAGCCTTTTTCTTGCAACACCGCGGCGACATGTACACGCTGAAGAGCATTTCGCGCGCGAAAGCGCCCGAGCCTTTCTCGAGTTTGCCCACCGTTTGACGGACACCTGTTGCATGCTCGATTTGTTCCGTTCGCTCTCCTCGCTCGCTCTCTTCCCGCTCCCTCTCTCTCTCTCGCATCGAGCACCCACGAAAAATGTTCGATTTCTCATTCGTCGATTCCCCCCTTTTTTTCATTTCCTTCTCATAATTGGTCATCAACTGGGTATTCGTACAGCTTTTCACCACTCGGAGAGCTAATACTTTCGATAAATAATTAGTCACAGCTAATTAATATATTTATAAAAATTCAAAATTTTCAATATACTTGTAAAAATTATGAATTTTCACAAGTGTATATGTCAAAACATACGACTAATAATAATTTTGGAAAATTTTTGAAAAACTATAGCTTGATATTATTTGATAAATTTAGAAAATCATGCACGGAGAGAGATTTTTATTATCTTCGATCTTTCATTGTTCAATTTTTGCTTTTTATACTTGAAGAGATAATAAATTTAATAATCAAAAAATAAAAACTAATCGATGTAAAAATTACGAGTGATGATGACTGATAATAATTTTGAAAAGTTGGAATTTAGAAAATCATGCAAGGAGAGAATTTTCTATAAAAAATTACCATCATCAATATTATTTTGAATAAAATATTATCGATCATTGGACAAACGTAATAATACATACAAAGTTATTTTCGAAATAATCAACAACTCCCAAATTATTATACAATGACCAATAATATCGCGATTGAAGTACAAAAATATTTCATTTGCGTGTCACGTGTTACGAGAATCGTACTCGAAAACGTGAAAATGATAAATACAGATATTTTAATTCTACATATAACCGAGCGTAATAAAGGGACCTGATGATCCGTCATAAAAAGACGTAATCGGACGATCTGAAATGCTGAAAACCGAGAGAAAATAACGAGGGAGGTTGAAGGAAGAAAATAGTGCGGATGAAATGGTTAAAGTGATAAATTAATGAGAGTGGAGGAGAGCATCTGGATAATTTGCGTTGCGTAGGACGTCGCGAGATATACGGGAGAACAATAGACGCCGATTGGCGAAGTGATAGGAAGGTGGGGTGGGGCTGAGTCAGGTCTGACCCGTAGTTGCGTAAGGAATACGCACCCCGCAGGATTATCGGGATAAATTATGTATCTCGGTGCTGCTGTTGCTGCTGCATTGGGACTATCGGAATGTCGATAGTATAATTGGATCGATGTTACGCCGGAGCTCTCTCTCTCGCGATACCATATCGTGCTTCTCTCTCTCTCTCTTGCTCCACGTCGTGTAACTACAAGTAATAGCGATTAGAGCTATTGAGGGCTCCAAGCTTAATCTCCGTCGAACCTTTTGTACAATTAAACTGCACGAACAAAGAGAGTTCAAATAATAAAAATCGATAATACACGTGTTGTGATTGCGGGAACGAAATAAAAATAAGGACGGAGACCCCGAATGCCGGAGAAATTCTATATATTCTCTTGATTATTTCTCGGCGAAGAAAGTAAAGTAAACGTGTCCCAATGGTTAAAAATTTTCAAAAAGTTTCACAATACTCTCTATATTATTTTAAATTTCACATAACTGTCTTTATTTCACGTTTAATTATGTTTGTTTTATGTTTCATTATGTATATGATAAAAACATTGATAGGCACAAGGGTTTTTGGTCGATCAATTTTCAGACTGAAATTTTTTGTTTAAGTATAGATCTTTAGAATGAAAATAAAGTAGAAAAATATACTTGGATGTGGAACGTTTACCTTATATTCCTTCTTCGCCGTGTGATTATTTCAATCGTCAATTGTCATGGTGTGGGACAAAAAGGGAAAATGTTTTGAAAGATGGGCTTTGATATTTTTGGGCATATGATACTTTTACCAAGTGCTCTCTCTGTAGCACGCTCTTTCCGAAGTACCACTCGAGACAGATACGCGAGAGACGAGCTCGCCCAACTTTTCCGGCCACCCTCCGGCTCGGCTTAACCTTCCGAGCCCTACAAACTTATTGTCTCTTCGGATTCATGTCGAATTCGCTCCATACGGTGAATCCAATGCATCGTTCAATTTCTACGGGCTAATGACCCCATTTTTTCTTCTCCATATCTTTTTTAAATCTCCGACGAAAAAAAATCCATATCGATTGTTTTCTTCCGTCCATCTCGTCAGAGTGACGTAAGCGTATTTATGTAATTTTTTTTATTGGAAAAATGACTTGAATTTGTTCAATTTTTTTTTCAATTTTATTTATTTATACATTTATGTGTAGGTGAATGAAAAAAAATGGAGTGATTCAAAATGCTGGGGAATAATCCACCCTCAAAGTCTGCCAAAATCAATTGAATTAAATCATTAAGCGTGGATAAAAAGATGAGGTACAGGGCTCTCGTCCCATTGAGAACTGGTTTTCTTGTTTACTGTTCGGCTCCCGAGAATATTCTTTCTCACATCGCGCTCCACCGTGTTCCCCCAATTTTTTTACGAGGTCGCGTGGCGCTTTTCGTACGCACTCGAGAACGGCGATAGCTTCCACGGGACATTAACGATTACCCATAAAAGCTGGCCCTACCCTGTGAGGATATTATTTTGGAGATCGAACCTCCACGAACGACTACCTATAAATTGAAATACCCAAGTTTTTATTTCGATCTTCCAATCATGTTCGGGATCTGGTTCGATCACCAATTTTATATTTTCCGTAAGATATAAATGAAAATTAATGATCAAAGAGCAATATCAAGCAGATACTGATTTTTGGAGCAATCCAAAAATTAATTACGAAAAGTTAAAAATTCGGTTTAAAAATCTGTTTTTTTTAGCTTTTTCAGCGATGAGATTTTTTTACATGAAAATTTCCCAACTATCTTTTCCACCATCTACAAAAAAATTCACGATTAAATATAAATTCTTTAACTTGTTTAGAAATCGTTGGCTTCGAATTAGAGAAAAATAAATGAAGAAAGATAAAAATTTTCAATAATTTCAATTTTATTGTGCGTACCGGGTTATACGCACTGTAATTTTTTTCTCTAGATGAATTTTTGACTTCGCACAGTGACATGTGGTCCAATGGTTTTCAAGTTCCGCTCGAAATTTTGGATGAAAGAGACCGACGACGATGAAACCGATTTCTCTTTCTCTCTCTCTCTCTCTCTTCCTCTTTCATAGCCTCCGTTTCGCTGCAGTCTGAGGAAAAGTGAGACAGAGAAAGCGTGAGTTCGCTCTCGGCTCTTCATTCCTCCTTCGATACTTCCATTTTACGGCCGGGCGTTCCTCCTCGAGGGCGAAACCGGGCCCATTCAGACCTCTCCAAATCTCGCGGTAACATTTTCCAGACCAGGCCAGATAAGATGAAAAAAGAGACCGAAGGGTCTCTGAGGAAAATTGGTAGCGAGTTATACACGCTTTGCCCTTAAAAAAATTTCAAAATTCCAGACACCCTCAAATGAACTCGAAATGATATCCACAGCTTCAAAGTACGATCCTCCAATCGCTTGAAAAATATTTAGAAAACTTCGTTACATATATCTAGGAAGAAATATCACGTATCTTATCAATTACAAACAATTTACGAAAAATATCAAATTTTAAACGTAATTAAATTTACTATACTAATTAATAAAATTAAACAAAAAAAAACGATAATCAGAGATATAAAAATATTTAATTTTTTTCATTTCACGCGTTTACGCGATAAATATTCGTGTTGATAATATTTTGAATGACTCTCGATCGTCTTTTCTCGATTTTACCAAATTTTCCGTCTAATTGGAGGGCGCGGTGCATTTCGCTTTAATCTCGTGGAGAGCGGGGCCTCGGTGGACATTCGCGTACACGGAGAAACGTTGGAACGGAGAGATGGATATAGGTTGCCACTAAATCTCACCCTAAAGCATCCCTATCGTGTTTCCGCCCTAACCGCTCGGCCGTCGTGCCACCCTTCGCCCTCGGAGCCCTCTCGCGTCCCCCGCTTCGTCGCTCCCATTGGCGCCACACACGGTGGATCCTCGAACAAATATTTTTACGTACCGGGCCACTTTTCTCAAGCTTCCCTCCCTCGTCAACGATTTTTTCTACTTCTTCATTATCTTCTTTCTTTTTATGTAGAATGTTCTTCATTTTCTTTCAAGATTTACACACACAACGTACTAAGAACTTCATTTTGTTAATCTTTTTTTTAAACAAACATATTAACATTTTAATCTTGGTGAAATTTAATTAAATTAATATTTTGTAGTTGAATCAAGACTCGATACAAAAATTGTGGCAAATAATTGGGAATATATAAATTTTTTTATAAAACATTAAGTATATACTCTACGTGTGTAGTTCGTGAATATAAAAAATTGGTACATATTCGTGTATTTTGCGAGGAGGGAAATTGTATAAAAATTTGATAAAATGTTAATAATTGTATATTTATCGTTCCAAAATGGGAAACGAATGGTCGGGATCATAACTGTTTTGTCAAAGGCTGCAAAAGTCCACCATTCCCGATTCGTAGCGGTAAAAGCTGCATAAATAGCGCGCATCGAGATTCCAATCTAAAAGAGAGAAAACGCGAGACGAGAAACGAAAAATGCGAGAGAGAAAAGGAGCGGAGCTCGCCCGAGACTCCGGAGAGGAATCTTGGAGATTGTCTCTGTGCAAACGAGCATTGTCCTTACCCTTATAAAGAGCACGGTAACGAATCTCGATCATTGGTCGGGACTTATTGGGACACGCGATACGAGAAAGAATTGAGATCGAGAAACGAATATTTCTTCAATGCGAACAAAAAAATATACACATTTATTTTTAAATCCCCCATATCGAAGAATAAATTAGACAAAGAGGACTCTCTATTTTATTTTAGTTTGAATAACAAGAGAGTTTCATAAAATAGTTGCACAAAAAAATGACATAGTTAAATTAAAAAAAAAACAATTAGGGAGAAGAATCTTGTCTATTCCTGGTTCAAGGCTTTTTCCACTATTTTTCATTCCCTCGAGGTGAATTTTGAGAAAAATCGCGGAGGAAGACGAAGGAAAACAATTTCGCGTGTGCTCGTGTTTATTATCAGGATTAAATGACGAGGGAGACGGCCGGATGCGTAAGTGTTTGAGTGAGAGGTTTCCGCAGGGATGGTGGCTAATCGTTCGGTTAATTCAGCCCTCTCTCTCTTTTCTCTCATCCGCACCGAGTCGCTTTTACGCCAGTGGAAAAGTGAAACGAGTCTTCCCCAGGGTATATCTCTCTCTCGCGTTTTTTCTCTCTCGGAAGCACCCTGCAGTTAATGCCTTCCAGAGACTACAACCACCGAGAGTTGCTTCCTCTCTTATTTTCTCTCGTGTAACAACAACGATGGATGAAAGCCTTCCCTCGACCGCTCAGGATTCTTCCCCAGGAAATCGACTCCGAACGCTCCGTCTCGCCCAAACGAACGAACGCCCGACCTTATTCCTTCGCGATATCTCCATCTTCTCTTGCCTCCCTTCAGTTTTTCTTCTCTCATTTCACTACTCCCTGAAAATTCTCAGACACGGATTAACCAGTTTCTTTTTACATTCTGTCTTTCTGCCTGTACATTTTTTCGAGCTTCATGAAAGTAAGACGGACAAATGATTTTTTTTTTTCAAAATCAAGAAATCGTAATCGTATATTTTACTATAAAGCGACATATATACTGGTTATTCTGGAATAAGATATATTTTTTAATTAAATTATATATCTCATATAATCACACTGAGAAAAAACTTTGTTGGAATTACCAAATATATTTGGTTGATCGTTACTTAATTATTTTAATCATCTACCCTGTCAGGTTGATTTATTTTTCAATACTATTTCCATTGAAATAATTAAACATTTTTAAACTAAACTAAATATATTTTAGGACTGCATTAATAATGATATCAAAATGTAATACTCTATTTGGAAACCCATTGTAATGACAGTAGTTTTTATTATTGTATAGTCATTATTTCAAAACTTGATATATTATTTAAATTTTTCAGCTTCGGTTTGACGTTAAATGTCAAAATCTAAAACCAGTTTAAAAAATCGTCACGATAAGGATGTAAAAATTTATTAACTTCAATGACAATCAGAACAGTTGTCACTTTTTACCAAGATCTACCATATTTTTATCTTAATGTATTTTTGAAACTCTTTGTCATGTGTAACATGTTTACCGTCACGTGTATTTTTTTTATCTTGTAAGCATAATATCGGCACTCCACGAGATCGGGGGAAAAAATTTACATCGGATCGATTTATTTCAAGAATAATCCAGCGGTGATTAATTCTGAGAGAAATTTGAAAAAAAAAATGGATTAAAAAGCTTTATTAAAATTCCACGCTCTTCCTTCGCGCCGACGAGACGAGCATTCCCAAAGTTTACACAGTTGGCCGGTAGAGGTTACCTAATTATTTGTAAATTTTCGAATGACGAATAGAGGTTCTCCCTCGGAGACGATCGCGCGTCACCAAAGCTCCTTCTTTTCAGGTATTTCTCTCCATTCTCCTCTATCCTCTATTACCCATAGTCGGTTTATACTTACGTCCCGAGAAGAAACGTTCTCAAAGTTTTCCTCTCGAGATTAGAATTCTGATGAAATCATTTTATCTGTACTACGTTTAACATACTGAATTAATTAATAATCCTAATATTTTTTAAAGATATTAACTTTAAATAAAAAACGTTTAGTGGTGTTTAGCTTGAAAAACTTTTGCTTGCCATTTACATTGACGGAAATAGAAAAATGCACCAAGAATCTATAAGTAATTAAAAAATGATATTCATTTTATGATTATTCGAACTTGGGACAGAAACTATGAATGTAATAATTCCGTCGTGAAGTCGATTTCGTTGAGAAGACGAAGAAATTTCGCTACTTTGCAATTTTGAAATTTTCTCAGCTCATGTGAAATAAAAACTTGCAACACAGTTTTCTATTATTTATATCAAATACACCTAGACACCTAGTTCGGGGATCGTAAACATTGAAAAAAGAGAGAGAAAATTCGTCGAGCGTAATGAGGAAAAATAATTTTCAAATTTTTGTTAATCCCTCGGTCATTAGTGTTTCCATGGTGATCGGTCGAGGTCGAGTGAAAAACCGATTAAGGGCTTAATTGTTCGATTTTATGACGAAATTTGGAATCAGTGTGCCAGTGAAAAGTGTCGGGGTAAGACGTGTCGGGTCTCGCGAGGTATTTCGTTACCCAAAAACGTTTATTAGCAGTTCGACAAGTTCAATTGAGTATCAGTTCCAGTTATTTTGAATAATACGAAAAGTGAATAGTTTAGTGCATCGAATAATTGGTTTTTTTCATCATAAATTATTAATCGTATATATTTTACATTACCTGTATATATATTGTGGTCCCTTTTTTAACTTGATTTTAAAAAATAGAAAAAATATCGTTTTGTATAAAGGTGTTGTATAAAGGAGTGCGAGGTCTACGGAACATATTAGGCAGAAAATTAGGTAATTCGCTTCGTTTTGTAAAAATCTGTACGAATCACGTTTAATTAAGTTGATTTTGTCAAGAAAAAGGAAAGATATCGGAAATTGAAATTTTCATGGGTCTGCGCGACCCAGTGTGACACCCTGCAAGAATTTACAAAAAATTTTCAATTTTTTTTCGATTTTAAGAGCCTATTCGATCGGAAATTTCCCTTAGATAACAAAATGATAATTATTCGGGGTACAATCAAAGTATTTATAAGTATTTAACAAGCCAAAAGACTGATTTTTTCACTAATTTTTAATCTGATTCTGAATGGAATAGTATATGTTCAAAATTATATGAAAGATGAGAGTTATCTGTATCAAAAAAGGAAAGCGGGGGGGCGTTAACAGGGCTCGAGTTGTTGCTTTTGGTAATTAAAAAAACTTGCAGTGAGACTCTTTTCGCCGATCTTTGCCAGCTCGTTGTCGCTCTTCCATTTTTCTCTCGAGCCGCTATCGTGGTTTTAACTTTCGCGTTATTCTTTCGGTTCACCGCTTCTTTGTGGTCCGTGCTATTTCTATTTGCGAAAATTCATTCGCACCGCGACATCGTTCACTCTCGGCTCTTTACCCATTATTACTTTTTTTGTTCTTTTTCTTTTCCTCATACTTTAATCTCATCTCTATTGCCCAAGCGTCGAAATTAATCCGGGTGACGATCTTTTATCTAGAAAACATATATATGAATTTCCCATTAGGATCAATGTTAAAATTGTGAAGGTTGAAAAAAATCATAACTCTGATACTCTATTCAGTGGTCAAAGTATTTTCGATAATACGTTTGATCCCTGCTGTGAGGACAATTAAGACTTTTTTTATAAGGTATTAAATCTTATCGTCATTTTCATCAAATGTTTTTTTCCCTTAAGAGACTATTTTTCGTTTTAATCGGTGAAAATTGTTTTCGAACGTTCGATGGAGCGTCGGTGAGGATTAGCGCGGATTCGAGAGAGAAGCGTAGAACTGTAGAGTTTGCGGTGTCGAGCCAACTGGGTTGACGCTGCTGCGACGCGCGCGGTTTCGATTCGCGTGAGGCAACAACTTAGAACCTCGCGGAGACTTTTGCGTGGGCAACAAACCAAAATTACTGTCGAATATTGGAATGGCCCGAGAAAAGCGACGACGAACGAATAACCGAAGGATCCGCTCGTCTTCTTACCAAACTTCGTCCAATTATCTCATCTCTCGCTTATATCCTCCGGCGCATGCACCGGATAATTTCGAGCCGTGTCAAAATCGCGTCACGATCTTTTGAGCGCGACGACGACTCGTTATCTCGGCTATTATGGATTCCCGAGTCGTTTCACAATCTCTCTAATAAGTCTTCCCGATATCAGAGAAAATTCGACTCGAAAATCTCTTTAAAAAAAGACTCATCCACGCGATTTGAAATTTTGTCCATTTTAAGGTAGTTTAGTATTTTCTTTGAAATCAAGTAAATTATTTTATGAATGTCGTGTCCAAAATAGAAAGTGATAATAAGTTTTTGAAAATTTTTCTCATTATTGAATAGTGTATTCAAAAAGACGTATGAACATTTCGAGAAACTTTTTTTTAAGGTTGTTCGATAGCTATAAGTGACGTATAAAAAAATATGATCAGTAATCATATAGAAGAAACATTGTGTTATATTTATTGAATTTTATGCTCACTTGCGCTGAAGTTCGAGAATGTTTAATTTTTTCCAAAATGGAATAAATGGAAAATTTCCACTACAATGATTTTTTTTTCTTTTGAAACTGGACGGTATATCGAGTTGACTTTTTTAATACAACTTCTGTAAATGGTATTCTAAATTTTTTTTATTTTTTCATAATTATCTTAAATGTCGATTTCAAGTTATTTTTGTAGATAATTTTTTTTATGACATTTCGGTGGAAAATCTCTAAGCTCAAACTTGAAATATCTTAGAAACTAAACGATACAATCACACAATTCTTTTTTCATTCGATTCGTCTTTTTTTTTCTAAAAAATATACAAATTTTTCTTAATTAAACGATTGTTGCTGTCGAACCGCCTTAACACGGAAACTAAACGGTAGAATAACTCAACTCTTTATTCATCCGATTTATTTTAATTTTCTAAAAAACATATAATCTTTTTTCAAATTTTTCTTTGTTATCGAACCACATTAACAAAAAATGATGCAAAAAGTATTAGAAAAATCGCGAATATGAATAAAAATGTGTACTTTTTATATCCGGACAACGGATCCCATAAGACGGCGTGTATAACCTAAAAAAATGCTCACTTCTCTTTAAATGTTTCATGAAAAAACGACACGCGATAAATGTCAGTTGAATGAAAAAAAAATATATAATTCGTCTAACAAAGAAAGTAAAATTTTCATTGACTGTACAGTTGGATATGCCCGAATGTCCGAACTATCTTAGCGAGGACGAAAAAATGTGTCGGAGGGTGGAAGCGTGGAGTCGCGTGGCGCGAAAATCCGACATGAGTGAAAACCCATCGAATAAATCCGTGTGACGCGTGACCGGGAGAAAAGCGCGCGTAAAGCGTATCGCGTGAAAAGAAGTATATTTCACGAGTCACGTGGCGCGATAAGGTAATTTTGGGTATTGCCGTTGAGCGAGAGTGGCGAAAACTCGATTGATTCCCGGCTCGGTTAGTGGCTAAAAGAGCTCAACAAGTGGGCCAATGTTTTTGGGATGGAGCGCGCGCGCGCGGCTGCGAGAGCGCTGCTTTGCGCCGAGCGTGAAACGGGAATGAGCCAAAACGAACGACGAAGCGCGGCGGTGCCCGCGGGACGCGACGGGGGAAGAAGCGAGGAAATAATGAGAGAGAACGAGAAGGGAGCAAGAAAAATAGAGAGACGGAGCTGTATCCCGAGGAAGACGGTCACGAACCTTCCAGGTTCACGGGCCCCTCGCTTTTTTTTCGATAGTTCCGACGCGACGCGCTCTCGGTCCCAGCAAACTGGCTGTGTAAACAAGCAAGACCGGGAATCGTCGCGATGAGCGCGTTCGTCTGGCTCTCCCTCTCGCCGGCGATTAAAAAACAAAAAAAACGAAGTTGAGCGGGCCCTTGCAGAGGGGTAGTTTTCCGACTGGTGTATCGCGAAGGATAAAGAACGAGAGAGAGAGAGAGAGAGACGGATAGATAATCGAGCGGTCGTGGAGGGAGAGCCATTCGAGGGGACTCGGCGAGAGAAGAAACGATGGAAATGTCGGGAGAGCGCGAGAACGAGACGGCGATTGGTCGGGGTAAGCGCGAGCCGCTTCCCCTCGCCGAGCGTCAGTCGCGTTGCGGACCTCGTACTGGTAGGATACGTTGTCGCCGGATATCGCTCAACTTCGTTTTTTTTTTCTTTTCGCTCGTTCTTTCGACGAAAACACGTCGCTGCTTCTCGCCGGCCGAGTCGTCTCCCTTTCCTCCTCATCCCCTTTTCATTCCCAATTATTTTTTTCCGCTTCCTTTCTCTCTCGCTCTCTTCCTCTCTCCGTGTTTCTCTCTCTCTCTCTCTCTCTCTCCGTATATCCAGTTCCGTTACGTTCCGCGGCTCGCCCGAGTTTCCCCGCTCGACGCGAGAAACTTCGAAAGACTCTCCGCGCTACTACGAAGCGGATAAATCATCGGTACGCGCCGCGCTCTCCGTGTGCTCTCCCAGCCCCTGGATTCAGTGTGCGTGTATGTTCCATCGTGCTCTCTTTTTATTCTCCCTCGTGTTTGTGTGCAAGTGGGTGAACTCCTCGCTCTGAATTATTCGAGCCTCTCGTGCGTCCAAATTGATTTATAACGATCGACGATCACCGACGAGAGCACGCGGAAAGAGGAAGGGAAAGAAACGTATCGCTTTTGGTGTCTTTGTTGCACGATCGCGCTCGCGCTCTCCGGAGAATAACAGAAAAAAAAAAAAAACGTATTCGAGTGCTGCGAAGTTCGCTACGATTCCTCTGTGTTCGTTTTTTTTTCTCTTTGTCTCCAAAACCGGAAACTAACGAACTTGTAGAAGAGTGAATTTTGTGCCTGTGATAAAAGAAAAATGATTCCCGAAGCGGCGAGGACTCGCGAGCTTCACTGACGTGCCCCCCCTTGCCCAAGTCTTTTTTTTTTTTACTCGAGGTTGAGAAGAATTCAGAACGTCGTTGAGAGAGGTAGAGGAAAAAACAGTCGTGAATGAAAATGACGTGGGACGAGTGCGAATTATCTCGCGCGTGTAAAATTTGATATCGAGTTAATCCCCGCGCGTTTCTTCGGCTCGAGTGAAAGAGAACGAGAGAGAGAGAGCGGGTGGAGAGTGAGGGACGAAGAAAAATAGACCCAGCTACGTGTCCGACGGTCGATGATAAGGGAAGCGGAAGAAAAATCGAGATTCGCGAATCCGAGGGGGCGGGGGGCGGGCTGGATGTAAAACCGACGACAGCCCGCGAATAACGCGCTCATTCTTTTTCGCCCTTTTCCCCGTTTCGCCTCGCGGAAAATGCAATCGAACACGATACTCAGGGATGTCGGCAATACGGAAAAGTTGATGGGAAGTAACAACAATTTAAACAATAATGGATCCCCCGGAACGGAAATAATGTTCCAGATGGAAGACGAGGGACTGACGCAGCTTGGAAGCGTCTTCCAATCCGCTTACCAGTCCATTGTCGGTGGCGGTTCTCAGGTAAATCGATCGAATGACTTACGACTTCGACATTACTATTATCCATTTTTTATGGCGTTCCACCAATCTCTTGCCTTTATTTTTCGTCCAAAGTGGCGCATCGATAGATTTTTCATCACCCAGCCAATTAGACATTTTGATGGATGCGTTCCATATCATTTTCTTTATTTTTCATCTCGTTGCTCTTTTTTTTAATTTTTTTTTACGAAAGAATTTTATAATTTCGAATGTTTTTGACACATTCGTAAAGAAATATTTATTGTTATCCTTCGACAAGGACAAGTTGCGACTTTGATATTACTATCATCCATTTTTTATGTCTTTCCAATCGTGTGCCTTTAATTTTTCGTTCAAATAAATCGATAGATTTTTCATCATCAGGCAATTTTGATGGATGCGTTCCATATAATTTCCTTTATTTTCAATCTCGTTGCTCTTATTTTTATTTTTTGCCGAAAATTGCCTATGGATTATTTTTACGAAAGTATTCCATAATTTTGAACATTTTTGACACATTCGTAAAGAAATATTTATTGCAATCCTTCGACAAGGACAAATACAAATTAAAGCACGAAACAAATGATTTTTATTTTCAATCGAAAGCGGCTCGTCGTTCGATATTTCACTGGAAAACTGCGTTCATACTTTAAACAAAATACTCCCACGCATGATTTATTTGTCAAAAGGCGGCGGCGCAACGTCGTTCACCGATAACGCACGTGGCAGCCGAAAAGTAAGCCCGAAAAATAGTTCTCGGTACTTGGGGGATGAATGAATTAAAAAATGAAAATGAATCGAAAAATAAGATACATATATATTTAGATTGACGAGGAAGAGTCCATGACTCGTGATTCCTTTTTGCTCGTCGTTGTTTCACAAAATGGAATTTATATCTAATTTAAATGCGGCTTAGCCAGAAATAATGCGATTATGCGTTAGCTTACTCTGTTTGTTAATCTCCTTTGCACACCATTGTTATCCGTATAGCGCGCTCGAGAGCGAAAGAGCAAGAGTGAAAGAGAGACAGAGAGGGAGGAAGGAGGACGGAGAGCCGGGGGGGGGGAATGAAGTAGGGTGTACGGTTAAGAACGAGGGATGAGGAGAGCAACGGTAGAATGCGAGAGGAGAGAAAGGGAGATGAAAACGCTCTCTCGCTACTATACTCGTTCGCGCGAGGCGCACCGCGCACTGTACATTATTTCGGTACAGAGTCGATCCGTCGCTAGAACGAGAAAGAGCCAGAGAGAAGTTTCGCTGGCTTATGGACTGGATCTCAGTGATTCTCAATCTCTCATATCTCGTTATTCGTTCCCTACACTCTGCTATATTTTTTCAAATTAAAAAAAAAAATTTTTTATACCGCGAAAGATTTAGACGTTGTTTGTTCCCTGCGGAACGAGGTTCCGGATCTCGTGACCGGATGTCACGTGACAAGCGTTCACACTCTCGGTGTGCGAATTCGTTGGGAGCTCGTGAACATTTTTCACGCATTATTTTATTTCTATTTTTTTTTTTTGCTTTATTTTTTTACGTTTAATAATTCAATTCGAGCGAAGAATAAATAACGGATGTATTCTCTTGCTTTTTTTCCCTGTTTTCTTTCAAGACATTTGCTGAACTTACACAGTGACACTTATTTTCCATTTTCTGTAGATTATCGTTTCTTCCAGAGAGCGCGCGGCGCGCTAGACCTCGTGTGTTTAGTGTCGTTTCGCGGGTCGAAATTTCTTGGCTCGGAGCCCGCTGGCAGGTATCCCGTTGCCTCGTTTTCCAAAATTTGTTTCCAACGCGGCTCTCCGCGCGTCGACAATTTTCGAATTTACTTCGCGGGTTTCGGCAAAAACGAAAAAAGGAATCCTCCTTGCCAATTAGGAGACCCGTGCGCGGTGCGAACTGTCGTAGTTAGTTAGAGAGGAAAACCGGAAGTTGAGGCCGAACGATCTCGTCATCATCGAATTTCGAGGGCGAAGACGTCTGATCAATTTTTTCGTCCTGAGAGTGTTCCGAGGGCGGCGGGAGTCCACTTTGCGCGGAGATCGCCGTCGGAGGCTCGACGACTTCCGGTTCGCGTTCTCCCGGCGGCGTATATCCGGTGCGCTCCCGACCACCGGCAAAATTTCGCGGGCTCGCTCGATCGCTTTCGCCCCGTTTCGCAAAAAAGCTTCTCACTCCTCTTTGCCCCTGTTTTTTTTTTCTTCTCTCGCCCTCTTCTTCCTCCCAGGGGAACAAAGGATCACGCGAGCGCCGTTCCATACCCTGCGACGCTCACGTACCAATCCCGCTTAGCAGCAGCGCAAAGATGAATTTTGCTTCACTGAGAAAAATATTATAGTAGACTTTAAACCATTAAATGACAATTATTTCAAAATATATTTTGCAGAGGGAATTTTTTGCCAAAAATTATCAATTAATTTTTTTTAAGCAGCGCAATGATGAATTTTCCTTCACAGAGAAAAATATTATGGTAGCCTTTAAATCATTGAATAAGAATTAATTATTTCAAAGTATATTTTTATACACAGAGAGAATTTTATGCGAAAAAATTATGAATTAATTATTTTTTGTCGGTTATGCAAATAAAATTCAATTCTACTATTTTTTTTATCGTAGTGTGCTGACAGTTTGGAAGAGTTTAAGTATTTTTCGTATAAAATACGTGTAGTGATTTTTATTTAAAAAGTTTAGAAATTTTTAAACCCTTTAATTAAAAAAAAATAGTAAATAAGAATATGAAAGTGATGAATTAATTCGTGAAAACTATGGAAATTACTACAAGATTTATATGAAAATTTATTTGCAATGTTATTATAAAAAATGCAAATAAAAAATGATTATATGAAAATATAGTATGAAGAGACGAAGGATCGAAATGTAAAAAATGGAAATGGTGTTTCGGCGGAACGAATCGGAAGTGAGAGTTGTTCGGGGGCGGCGATCCTTGCCCGTTATTTTTCTGCAACGCGCATATTATCTCGCGTTTATCTATCACGGGGATGGATTATCTACGCTGGGGGATTAGCATCGGCGCGTATCTCGCGGTTTGGCGGGCTCGACGGGGGCGCGCGGCGACACGCAGACGCGAGCGTTCGGGAATCGCCCTCGGTGTCGCGCGTCCGGACGCAGGCTATACAGGAACAACGGGGAGAGATTGCTCCACGAGAGAAGGACGCCGAGTCGGCTGTTTGCAGACGTAGGACAGTTTCCCACGAAGCCCAGTGGCGTACGCGCTCGAACGATACAGATATGTGTTGACGCAACATGTGTGATACATAATAGTTGCAGAGGTGGCACGGGCATTGTCCAGATATCTCGCCGAGCGAGAGCGACAGAGAGAGTGCGACAGAATTTCACGTACTAATAGTGCAATGGAACGTTCTGTCCGTTCTCTCTCTCTCTCTCTCTTCTCTATACATTGCTCGTAACTATTATCCTTCCTCGTGTTACCGTCAACGAGCTTCCTCCGCCTCGAACGATCCTTCTCTCTCTCTCTCCATCTCCGTCCCTCTGTGCTCGCTATCTTCATCTTTCTCTTGACTACCGCCCCTCCTCTGCCCCTTACCTGCACATCCATCCTCATTTCACACGGAGAATGTCCCTTTTACCCCTTTGTGTACACGAATTCGATGCATGCGTAGTCTCTTGCTCCCTCCCTACCTCTGTCTTTCTCCCCGACACTCTGTCCCTGTGTAGTTATTACTCAATCCCTCTCTCTCTCTCTCTCGGCTTCAACTCCCCGTCTCGTGAATCCTCGGCTCATAGCTCCATTTACACGTTTGCGTAACAAACAATCCTGACAGATACCGTATGCGTACTGTTTATGACCGTAACGCGTCCCAGGATTTATCGTTTCGAGAAATATGCCTTCCCCGAAATTTCTTCGGGGACAACTTCTTCTTCCTCCGGGAGAATTCATCTCGTACTTTCTCAAGACGACGACTCTGCTTTTCTTTTTTATAATTAATTGTTTAACGCGGTTCGAGAATTTTTCTCGAGAATTCGTTTTAAATGTTCACTTTGCTTTTTCGATATAATTCGCATATGCGAATCAAATATCAAGTTAGCAGTTGTGCCAAAGCTTCGTCGATATTTTAGTATAATCATTGTGTACTTCAATTTTTTTTGAGATAGAATTTCTTCAAAATTTTCATGGTTCCTCCTTAGAATTATTAGCTTATTACGATGTATGCAAAATTAAAGATAGAAAATCAAGATCATTTTTTTTTCACTTCAATTTTTAGCTTTAAAAAAAGTTACAATCTTCAAATTTTATTTCAGATGTTATATGATTTTTCATTTACATTTGTCTATGATTTAGCAAGTACAAAGTTTTTTTTTTGTTATTTTCCAGTTTTCTGTGTAACTTTTGCTAATATTTAATGCATTTTTAAGTGGGATTCGGTAACGTTGTACAAAAAATCAAAATTTCAATGTTTCACGATGAAGGAATTTAATGATTAGTGGTTGTTGGAGAGAAGGTAGGGGGGAGAGAGAGAGAGAGGAAGGAACGTACATTAGAATGATGTATGTTCGAGCCTAATGACGTCTGAGTGGGCGTCATCAGCCAAGTATCCATTTCTCTCTCTCGCTCTCCATTCCATTTTCTATCTCTCAGATTTGCCCACAAGCTCGTATTGTTGGTACTGATTATTGTTAACAGGATTGCGCGTGGAAAATTAATTTAAAAATCTTCAACGCCTTGTCATTCTCTGTGTCAGCGAATTAATTTTTTTTTTTTCGTTTTTCTTATGTTTCAGGTGAGTACCAAAGTATGAACGAAATTGCGTCCAAAATTGGTCCTGGTACGGTAAGAATAAAAAATGCGCGATCCCACTATTCTCTTTTTTCTTTCGTTTTTTTTTTGCTCATCTCTCTGACACGAATTTTCCTGTGGAACTGATCGGTCGAGACTTCCGTAACCGGAAACCCGTCTCTCTGCTCTCCCTCTCTCTCTCTCTCTCTCTCTCTCTCTCTCTCTCTTTTTCCCGGACAGAATCGTTCACGTCGAGAATTCGGTCCGTGAGGGCGAAGAAAAGAGCGTCGAGGATTTTGGAAAACCGAGAAGGCGAATAGAGGTCGAGAAGAAAGGAGGAGACGGAGAAGAAAAAAAAATCAATGTGGTCTCGAGAATCGATGGGCTTTCTGAAGCATGAAAGGAGACGAGAGATGGGCCATATGGCGTTCCACGGGACCCCGGAGGTTTACAGAAATTCTCTCGAACGACTCTCGCGAGGAAAAACGATTTTGAGGGCCCCGAGAAAGAAAAATTATAAATTCGACGTTTCTCATCTTTTTCTCCCCCGAAACGATCTCTCTCCCCAAATTATTTTTTTTACACGCGCTTTTTCCTGAATAATTATATCGAAAAGTTTCGAGCCGATAAATGTTTCTTTTTTCTCTCTCGAGGGAGAAAAATTCGTCCGGCGAGTACTCGCGCGGAGGGGAAAAGAGAGAGAGAGGATTGAGTCAGGTCATGCCGAGACGCGGTGTTTATGCAGGAAGGCGAGAGAAAACCTCGAGGCTAAAAGTATCCTCTCCCCTTCTCGCTCTCGGTCTCTCTTCCGGGGAAGGACCGCCGTGCCCTTTCGTGCCAACCTCGCGAAATCCCTCTCGCGTCCCCACCCGAGAAATCATCGCGACTTCTCTCTCTCTCCTTTCCACGCGATCTTATACGGAATTCCGCGGAAATCTTGGCCGAACGCGAGCCCAAGAAGCGAGAACATTTTCGAGAAACAAAAGCGAAGAAAATAAAAGTTTCATCGCCGAGATGAAACGATGATAAAGCGATCCGGCCTTTATGCGCCGTGAACACGAAAACCTCCCTGGAACGAGCCGAATATCGTCCGCGAGAGGGAATTCAGCCCGAATTTATTGACTTTAACTATAAATACTTGGGCCTTTTTCTCTCTCACTCTTTATTTCTCCTTCCTATTATTATCATTATTCCTCGCTGCTTTTCTCACACTTTTCTTTCTACCTGAGTCCTCTTCTCTTTTTTTCTTCATCTTTTTATTGTCGATTATGTACTCGGTTACTCCGACCTCGCGCGTAAACTCTGCGGTTACGGCTCGCGACCGGGAACTCGGCGCTTGTCAAAGTTTGACGTTCGACGACCGAAATTTTTCACCGCTCCTCCTCGCCGGCGTTTTCCTCTCGCTCGTCGGATATTTCCTCTATCGACAGAATACATTTGTCGAATAAAAAAATTTTTTCGAAGCGGGGCAAGAAAACTACACGCTCTTTTGGTTACCGAATAACGAGTAAAATGTATACGCTCGTCGCCCGATTTGCCTGTTTTTTTTTCTTTGCACAGGTGTCTTTCTCGCCGTACGCTTCTCCCTCCACCTCCCTCTCTCTCTCTTTTTCGTCGGTTTCTCTCGGTTTTCGAGCCAGGAATGATGAGTCGCTATCGGAGCTTTTACCTCCTCGCGGCTCCTCCCTACTATCGAGACTTTAAATTTTTCACCTCTCTCGATCGTGTGTCATACTCCCGCGCAGCCTTTTTCTTTTTTCGAGCAAAGAACCGAGCGAACTTTTAAAGTTTCCTCCTTCGCATCCCGGACTCTTGCAATCTCTCGAGTCAGGAAGACTGCCAAGATTCTTCGATCCTCGTAATTACGTTCCCCACCTCCCTCTCTCTCCCTTTTATTTATTTCATTGTTTCAGTGCCGTGTCTCTCGTCTCGATAATCGCGATGTAGCGGTTTCTCCGTAAAATCGTAAAAAAGGCAGAATTTCGTTGGATTTCCGGGGATACGGGAGGCTCGTAGGAATACATATATTATTCGGAGGAGACGGGGAGAGAGAGAGACCGGAGCAGGATTTTTCATCGTTTCGTACAAAAAGCTGTTGGTAAAACTCGGTCCCGTGCGTGCGCACGAAAGGAGACGGCGGCGGCGGCGAGGATGGCGAGGAGACGTGGGTCGAGCGGAGCAGCTGTCCGCCAGGTGCGTGCCCGGACAGCCAATCGGCTCTCAGGAGAGAAACCCCGAAGAGGAAGGCCCCCAGGGTGCTCAACCTTTGGTCAGGGCCCCGAATGAAACACGCTTTATTCCTTCTCCCCCTGCCTCCCCTCGCTCGCTCGCCCGCCCGCCTGACCCTACCTGTGGAGATCCGACGCACCGTCGCCCGCGAATACCTGTCGCCGAGAAACTTGCCACGACCGAAAAACTTCCTAACGAGCTTTCTCCTGAAGAAATTAGGGGAAATGCCCGTTTACGAGCCCTCTCGCTCGTCTTAGCACACGTGTCACTGACAACATACTTGCGCGAGGTACACGCGTATGCATCCTGCACCGATTACGAGAACAGAAAAACAGATTTCTCAGCGAACGACTCGAATTTCGGTTCGTCAAAATTTCCCGAATTTCCTTTATCGTTTTCAATCGAATTATTATTACACGCACGGAGAGAATTTTGTACGAAAAATTTTACAGTGGTTTTTCTCGGTCTGTGGTAACAGTTTGGAATTTGTGAGGATTTGAAAAAACTTGCTGGGGATTCGGAATAATTTTATAATCAACATTTTGCAGACTCTGCAAATGTTGTATTTTTTATATTTATTTTCTTGAGTATGTCATTACTTTTA
The DNA here is from genome assembly GCA_030522545.1 of Cremastinae sp. A BG-2022a. Lineage (NCBI taxonomy): Eukaryota > Metazoa > Arthropoda > Insecta > Hymenoptera > Ichneumonidae > Cremastinae sp. A BG-2022a. The sequence continues at coordinate 36,570 of JAPYYW010000861.1, forward strand.
ACGTGGACTTTCCACTTGTTTTCCTTTTTTTTTGTATTCCGATGTACGTTGAAATTTTGATCTAAAATTCGTCTTCGGACCGATCTCCGACTTTCACACACGATTTTATCTGTCTTCTTTTTACCTGATTCAAAAAGAAGGTGATGCTCCCGTGAAATCTGCTTTTTAGATCTTCCCTCGTCAATCTTGCTCCAAAACGGTTCATCGACTCTTCGGTTTCACTTTAAATTCATTAAAATTGATAGTAGTTCTCTTTTTCTTTGTGAAAAATAAATAATTTGTAACCTAGATATACTGAGTATTAGAGTTCGTATATAAAATATACGAAAAACTGTATTTTATGGGAAGATTTTTTCTTTTGTTTTTTTTAATTCCATTTTTGACTCGCAATAAATCTTAATTTTTAGTTCTTTCCTTTTGTTTTTGACGATGTCGACGAGTTGTCATCTCGTGACGAAATTATTGTGCGAGCGTTTTGTCGCGATTCGTTGACGGGAAAGTCAGGGGGAGAAAAATTGTTTGCATGTAAGAGAGAGAGAGAGAGAGAGAGAGAGAGAGAAAATAAGAGAAAAGAGGGAAGAAAGGAGCAACAATGCACGCATTTAAATATCTTCTGGGTGGCGGTTGAAAATTTACCGTTTAGTCGCGATAACCGTTTAGGGTAAACGTCGGTGCCTTTGTCACACCCACGCATTCCGTACGCAAAGCGAACTCTCTCGGCACTTCTAAACGGCAAGGATCGCAACTCTTGGCTCTCTCCACATTCTCTCCTCGTTTGTACGACTCGCTATTTCTTTTATCCCGTTTTTTTCCTCCCTAATACGAGATTGTACGCTTTTCACCGCACGTGTTTTCGCAACGAGGAAACTTTTACTATTTTCGATGATTTATGAAAATCGCAAGAGCCCCGAAAGAATTTTCACTCGACAACGAATTGATTTGATCTTTGAGCAAATCAACGATTACGTGACACGAATTTCATCAATTATTTACATATCACAAATATGAAAATATTTTAGAGATAATGGAGATTTTTACGTAATTAAAAAAATAAAAATAAAACTAAAAAATTCAACTCGACGAGAAGAAGAAACAGTGTATGAAATTCGGAAAATTTATTGATGGAAAATAGACAAAAGCGAGGAATGAGAAATATAATTTAGAGGAAGCAAAAGATCTTCCGAGAAATATGAAATTTTATAATTCTTCGATTCCTTTTCTTCCACCCTCTCGCCTCTTCCGCACCCTTCTGTTTTCTTTTCTTCCTCTCTTCTCTTCTTTTTCGACGCCACCGTGCATTGTAAGCAAATAAACAAAGTAGAGTTCGTATAAACTCGAGTGCGCGGATCCTTCGTACCCGAAGCTCCGTATACGTCTTCTTTCTTTTCGGAATTCTCTCTTGTTTACAACTCGTTGGATATATATCTTTCTCGTAAAAAAGAGGATGGAGAGACCGAGAGGGAGCGAGAAAACGAGAGAGAGAGAGCCACGAATAAGGGTCGATAACCTTCATTTCGGTTGACTCAGATCCGCCTTTTCAGATTCCTCTTTGTCTCAATTTGAAAAAAATTATAGTTCTTGTAACTCTGGTATACGTGCGTTACGACTAAAACACGCTTTTAGTGTCATTGAAAATTTATATATCTCTTCTTGATTCGAAGAAAATGATAAGGTGTACAAGCAGTAGGGTTGTTGGCTGGCCATCAATCATATTCGTGCAGGGAAAAAAATATTTCGTAAAAATTAATAAATCGATGGGTGAAAATCAAAAGAATGAAAGAAAAATATGCAGTATCGCACTGTAAATCAGTCACTTTATTCAAAATGAAAAAAAAATATACAAAAATCAGTTTTTTGACTCATTTAATATAAATTCTTGGATTTCGCCTTGAATAAGTAGCATTTTCGTTATCCACGTAAATTTCCGATCAAACATAAGGTATTGAAATCAAAAAAAATTTCAAAAATTGGGTCAGTCACACTGAATCTCGTGGATCCATGAAAATTTCAACTGGCGATATCTCTTCTTCCTCTTGACCAAATCTACTTTATTAAGAGTGATTTTTAAAGATTTTGGCAATACGAAGCGAATGGCGCAAGGGTCAGACTATTACATCAATCTTATTAATATATAAATGTCAACGAATTAAGCCAAAAAACTAATTTTTGGATCATTTTTTGAATTTTTCACTATGAATTCTTAAATTGCGCTTCGAATAAGTAGCATTTTCGTTATCTACGGAAAATTTCCGATCGAATATGGTCTTAAAATTGATTTTAAAAAATTCGAAAAATTTTGCGAATTTTTTAAGGTATACCCCTTTCCATTTTTTCAAAAATCTTCAAGGCGTCATAACTTTTTTAAAAATGCATGCATT
>JAPYYW010000862.1:0-39704 GCA_030522545.1 Cremastinae sp. A BG-2022a
AGTGTGGATGTATCCTATATTAAAAAAGAGATGAAACCTCTAATGAATTAAGGGGTTTCGATACACATAACGAAATAATAAAAATTCGTTCAAATTTGGCAAGGATATTCTTTCATATGAAATGCATAAACACGAATTTTTTTTAGAATTTTCGTCTAATTATTTTCCGAACAATTGAACCATGAAATATCATTTTTTAGATAATATAGTTATACTTTCCGTATATAAGAATAAATTTGTTTAGTGGCAAAGAACGTTCTTTCAAATTTTCATCGTGTTTTTAATAAATTTAGATTCTCTATACTTTTAACATGTAAAACTTCATTTATTTTTGCCAACGGTATCGCCAACCCCTTAACTCGTTTATCCTGCCTCCCAAAGCCAACTCCCTTATCTCCCGTGTCCAGGCAGTTTATATTTTCGTATAACACTCGATAGTCTCCCCCTATCGCCTCTTGTTATCATCTTGATAATTTTTTTGCCCTTATTTTTCTTCTTCCGTTACTCCTTTCTTACTTCCTTCCGATATTTTTGTAGGTCGTTCGGATTGCTAACGTTATATGAGTGATTATATATTTATGATTCCGCGTCAATTCAATGACGGTTTGATAGCGACCTCGCCGATTAAAAAAATTTTTTCGTGTATGTTATTAAAATATATTTATTTTAAATGTATGCCAATTTTTTTTCTTATTTTAGAAGTTTTCGAAGTTTTTCTTACAAGTTTCTTAAAATTCTTTAAATATCCATAGTTTCTGCAATAGTTAAGATATCGTAACTTGACAAGGAGTCAATTTTGTGTTTTTTTTAATGTACTTTTGAAGCAAAAATTGAAAATTGAAAAAAAAAAATTTTTAGTGTCTTTTTAGCCGTTTTGAGCTCAAAAATTAGATTTTCTTGTAACAGGATCCCTTCGATTTTTTTCAAGAAAATTTATAACATTTTACAAAAAAAAACACTTTGAGCATCTATGTGGGATCAAATAACTTCGTATAAAAATAATAATTTTCCACAGTCACACAGCGAAAAAAAAAATCAAAATTACTAATAAATGGAATTTTTATTATATGAAGTCATCAATATAAAAAATCAAGATATTTGGAATTGAAGATCGCAATCTATATCACTGGCTCTTATGGTAGAGCAATGAAAATTTGAATTTTTAACAATAATAAATATCTCGATTTCTTGGTGCGGCAAAATATTAAAAAATTTAATACACGATCATATAAAAAAAGATGAAATAAATCTTTAACAATAAATATCTCGATTTTATGGTAGTGAAAATATCTTAAAATTTGATACACATATGCAAATCATATGGAACAAGGTTTGTACAAATTTTCAACGAAATTCTAAGAATGTGATAAAACGACAGAACTACCTCATAAAAAATAATAATATTGATTTTTTACCTCCAACGTCGTTGTTCTATTAAAAAAAACAATTTCTCTCATATATTTTTTGTAGAGGTTCCCGAGAGTGAGCCTTACGTAAAACAGTCACGTTCATTGTTCATCCTTTTTCCTACCAACCACTTGACGCCTCAAAAAATGCATCGAGTAATGGAAAAAAAAGGGATTTTATTCCAAGATCCCGAGCTCACGGGCGTTTCCCCTTTTTCTCATTTTTTTTCGCACTCGTACGTATCATTTTTTATGAAGACGCAAGCCGGGTGAACGGTAAAAAAGAAGATGAAATATTTTATGCAAAAGCTCCACGTGCACTTTTTTCCAGCGAGATAGCCAGGAAATATAACGACATCCGCACCTTCGCACCGCAACAGTTTCCCGCTTATATGTATCTTCGTCTCTCGCTTCGAAGGGAGAATTTAACTCGGTCACGCCCGTATTTGCAGTGCTGACGTATGTGTACATCCTAGTTAATAGCGTACCGAGAGACCGAAATATCAACGACTAATTTAACTTTTTCCTCATCCGGCGATTAAGGCAGTTCCATCAAAAAATCGTTTTCTTAGGATTTTGTTGAAAATTTACAAAAATCTTTTTTTATACAATGTGCAATTGTATATTACATTTTGAGAGGTTTCGCTACGTAGAACTCTTTTTTGGAAGTTCTTTTTTTGAAAGGGTAGTGGAATTTGTTGAAATTTTGCACAGTTTTTGATTGTACTTCAAAAAATATTCCTTTAGTTGAAAAAAAATTCTAAGATTATGTTTTTTTTTTAATTTTCATACACACGTAACAAGTACAGGTCCCTTTGGATGACCTTGAATTTTGAGTATGTTGTTCTTGAAACAATTTGCAAAAACGAGATATGCAGTATCGAGATAAATTAAAATAAAAACTTTTGATTTGACTGTACCGATAAAACTACATTAATTATTTTTTCTCACAATCGAGAGCTTAAAGGAATAAGTCCAAATTGCAATTTGATTTTGTTAGATTTTCCCAAATTCCCGAATTTATTAGATTTTTGTAATACGATAATGTTTATTTGTGGTAGAATTGTTGCTGTTATTATTTTCGGTACAGTTGTTATTTTGGTAAAAATGTTGATGGAGAATGCCTCTTTTTAAATTTAATGCTGATTAAGTTGCGACTTGGTAAATATGCAATTTAGTAGACATATGTTATATTAAATTTTTTTTCAGATTATTTTGTAACCATAAAAATACATACAATTTGGTAGATATGTTATTATTATATTAAATTTTTTTCAGGTTATTCGGTAACCATAAAACTACATATTTTGGTACAGTTGTAATACGATAATGTTTATTTGGGATAGAATTGATCCCTTATTTTTTGGTACGGTTGTTATTTTGGTAAAGATGCTTGTGGTACAATTATTTGTATGCCATTAACTTGTTCAAAAAGATATTATCAAAACGGTCCCAATGAGCAAATTTTAAGCATTCTTGTTATTTTTAAGACAAATGTCAGGCAACGAAATTAATTGAGATTTCCTAACAAGGGAAATTGAGCACGAGCCAGTCATTGTGGCAATACCATAAATATTCATAGAGACAATGCTCTGTTGTAGCAAGTCGGAACAGTAATTTAAACTGGAATACATTTACTATGCTCGATGTAATCGCGTTAACCGCGACCCGCGAAACTTCAATCGATCATTCGTAATTTTGGTGAAAAATGACAGGATATTAATCAATTGCTGGATCAACGTGAACATGCATGCAATTACTGCAAACTCGATTAATTTATTTTTTATAAAACATAAGAAGGAGGGTATAAAATTCTGCTAAAAATGATCGTACAAATTTGCCAAAAATTTTCAGATTTACATTTTTTTAAATAAATAATTTTCAAACAGGCATTCTATTGAATTTATACATAACTGAAACTAATTTTAAAAAATATTGTTTTAATAAAAAATTTTTTATAAAATTTTTTATAAAATTTTTATTATAAAATACCACTCAATAACAACTGTCATAACTGATACAATCGCTCTAAAAAAATGCAAGTATAGAGAATAATTATCTTTATTTTGCAAGCCTCTGCTACGTTATTTTTATCGACAATCAACATTTGGACGTCATTCCTCGAACGCAGTCCATATTTTACCAGACAAACACCAATCGCCGATAATCGATCTATTTTTCTAGCGTCAGAAGAGAAAATATATATTTTGATACCGGAAAGCTTTCTACAGTTGACATTTTTTGCCCATCGACTAATCTTTCTCCATTTATTTGAATTTCCACTCTGGTCGGACGATCAATTTATCGCTTGAAACGTCGAGCCAAAAAATATCAATTTGTTCAACTCGAATACAAGGTTTTTCACTCGCCATGCTTTCGCTATGAATTTTTTCTCACCCCCACAATTGTCACACGAAATTATTCAAAAAGTATCTCTAAATTATTCATCAATATTACATGTAATAAAAAAATGGGCATAATATGAAGCTTCAATTTCACTAATTTCTTATGCTCAACTGCTGCTTATAATAATTGCAGTTTATAATTTGCAGAGTCGACATATACTACTCCAAACATGATTGATGATGACAACTTTAAGAATACTTCGAATAACATGGAGTCCCTAATTACGACCCAATCTAAAGTACTTAACATTTTTCATGTAATGAGAAAAAAATGTGGTAGAACTTGTTAAAATGTGCAAATTGTAAAAACTATACCGGCTATATATTTATTTGTATATTTTTAAATGCTGCTAATTATATTTGACTTTCAGAAATAGCATTAACTTTAACATAACGTCAATACATAAAGACCTAAATATAATTTGACTATAAAAATGAATTTAGATTTAAAATATATTAAAATATATTTAAAATAATGAATTGTTATATTATATGTATATGGTAAAATAAATTATCATGATATCTTCAATAGTGTATACTCGTACAATTTATCTGATAACTTTTATAGAATAAAGTAGTTAATGCATAAAATGATCTTCGATAGATGTTAGAAATTTTCATAAACGTTTTATTAACATCATATTAAGAATATTGACATGTCTATTACATTTTAAAAAGTTTCATCTTGTCGAACTCGAAAAGTTTATTGATAAAAATCACATTTTTAGTGTAGTTTTCAACAATAAATATTTCAACATCAAGACGGTGAAATCTTCTAAAAATTTTCCACATATGTGCAAAATTATGCAAAACAGCAAAAAGACTTTATATAGTTTAAAAGAAGCTTTTGCAAAAATTTTGTTAATTAAATAGTAAGAATATCTCAACTTCAGTAATCTTGAATTTAGAGTCTGTTTGTTTTTTAGTCAATTCGCTACAACTTTCTTAACTATCAGTTTTGGGTTAGCGTATTTTATATTTTAATAAAACTTTTTGGAAATGTTTTTACATTTGACACTACAACTTTTTTAAACAAAAAGACATCAAAATTTTATTAAAACCATAGTATTACAGAGAAAATATCTGAATGATTAAAAAAAATTCAATTTACAGCTTAATATAGAGTCGATTAATTTGCCGTAATACGTTAAGCCATGTACGTATTGAGTGTAACTTTTTATAATATGCATACCCTGAGGGTCAATGAATTTAAACTCGCAATTTATTTTATGAATGAAACAAAATATTGAAAAAACTTTTCGATTTGATTTTCACAGCCCAATTACCTTATACATAATTAAAAAGAAATTATGGATACATCTTATATGTTTTCAATAAAAAGAAGAGTTTAAATTATTTTTCAATTTAAATTTAAATTTGCAGATAATATTGAATACTTGAATATTTTTAACCCTCCGTGTGTACATTGGATCTTTGAAGGAACAGTAAAAAATTTCAAATTTAAATTCATCACTTATGAATAAAGGGTGGCCTTTGGCTACCTCACCTAAAAATCTAGATAATAGTAAGGGCTAAAGGTCCAAGGGAGGCCCGGGTCTGATAGTTCATGTGCAAAAGCCAGCCAGTGCAAATTACTCCTGTTCCCTAAAAAGGTCAGTATACACACGGCATCAACATTTTTCAAGGTAAATTAATGCAGTTTTTTTGTCTTTTCTCGTAGATTTTCACTTTTTTCACAACTAAAGTAAATATGTCATGAAAATTGAAGATGTTTCGATTATTTTGTATGAATTCAAATCTTAAAAATACAACTTTTTTGTATATTTCATTTATAAGTCCATTATTTTTCAATTAAAATATTCCCCACTTTCAGGAGCTTAAATAATACAACTTTTTGAAGTCCTCATCAAAGACCCTATTTTTTTTAAAGCTCATAGTCTAAGCTGTAAAAGCCTAAAACAGTTTTTTTCTTAATATAGTTGTTTAGTGTAGAGGAACGAATTTTTTAACGAAATTCTATTTTTTTCTACCTTTTAAAACTATTTTTCAATTTTTTTTAATGATGGTTTTAAAAGTTTGACATTGGCAACTTTTGAGCCATGTAGTACCACTTCAAAAAGTAATTCAGAATATGTTTTCAGAATTTTTAAAAGAACACTTGAAAAAAATCGACTGTTCCCTAAATGACTCAATATACACATCGTGAATCGAAAAATATAGTATACACACGAAGGGTTAATAATACTTGGTTTTATTACGTTTCGTCGACGCATGAATTTTCAGTTCGCGATCGATCGTGTTATAATCTTTTTCACACTATTACGTCATCTCATTTAATTTTGACAGTTGCGATGAACTTATTAATTGATACTCGACGTCATATATCTCCACGATAACGAGCACTTTACCTCGTTCAAGAGAGCAATCTCCTTTCAAGCTCATTTTCTCGACAAGCACTCAGTTCGAGTCTTCCGAACGAGAGATAAATCTCGGCTTACGACTGTTTTACTCGATTTTAATCAAACCTGGATTTACCCAGCCCTTCTAACGATTTTCGTCGGTGTACTTTTCATGCGTCACGATGTACTATGTACGACTATCTATTTTTACAAAGCTCAAAATTTCTCAAAATTTCTAATCGAGAGTTAGATCAAGAACGATTCGTTAATTTAAGGTAGTACAAATGCAAAACTGTGTTGAGACAGATTTTTTTTTAATTTGTACAGAGTTTCTTTAATGTCATGTGAAAACGTGTGTTAAATTTTAAAAGGCTTCACTATATTTAGAAATCGAGATATTATACATTAAAATTATTATTTGCGCATAAAAGATTAAATGAAAAAACGAATAGAAAATATTCGTCTCAGTTTTTCTGACGTACAAAGTAATTTGCAAGAATAAGTTAATTAAGAAAAGTTGTTGCAAATTGACTAAAGAACAACATACTCTAAATTCAAGGTAATCCAAGATCGGGCATACCTGCTAAACGATTTAAACAATTTTGAAAAAAAATTTATGTCAAATTTTTTTGAAAAACTGAACAAAGTTTCTTTGATGTTAAATAAAAATCTGTGCAAAATTTCAAGAAGTTTAACCATATACAAGTAAAAATATCGAAGGTTGAATATCGTAACATCAAACACGTGCTTTTATGCGGAAGAGCACGAAAAATCATGATTTTTAACAATAAATATCTTGACTTCCACGTGGTAAAACCTTTTAAAATTTGGACCACATGTTCAGATCACATCCAAGAAGATTTATGCAAATTTTTAAGAAAATTTGTCCAAATTCATTTTTCACGAAAACTACTTTAATATAGGATAAGAATTAGCAGACAACAACTTTTTACACGCTATACTAGTTTAATTGACATTTTTTTAAAAGACATCCTTAAAACGCACAAGATATACCATATATTTAATCATTTTCGTGGAGATTTTTTTAGCCAGGTCGAATGGTTCGGTTTGTCACGTTGAATGAAGGGCGTGATAGAATTAAAGTTCCAAGGCGTATTTTTTCACGAAGGCGAAACCGTATTTCCCGTCGGAGGAGCTTTTCATGATGTTATGGTATTGGCTCGAGACCAAACAGTACCGAAGTTTCGCAATTTTCCGAGCGGTTGAACCAAACAGTTAAGAGAGATAGGAAAGTTCGTAAGAAACGAAGAGAGAATATGCGAGCGCGTGTAAGATCACAGCAAATCCGGATTTTTCTCCCGCGGTAAATTCCCCTTCCGGTTACGCTCGTACCGTTATCGGCGGGCGCTCGACCACCGGAAATAAATTTCCACGTACCGCAGTGACGATTTTTTGAACAAACGAGACTTTTAGGTCGATAAGAATGTAAAAAACTTGCGAATGGATTTTATATATCAACAATAGAAACAAATTAAATGAGACTGTTACGACCTGGTCGTAACCACGGTTTAAGTTCATTATATTTTTTAATTTTCATTATAGATATCTTCCAAGTCAAGTTCAATACTTTTTACACTGTTTTTTTAAAGGTACGGTCGAATTAAAAGTTTTTATCTCAATTTATCTCTCCTTACCATGTGATTCTTGAGCTTAAGTTTATTAAGAAAGGTTGATGCAAATTGTTTCAAGAACAACATTTAATGTCAACCAAGGTGATCTGTACTTGCTACATACATATGAAAATTAGGAAAAAAAATCTTATCAATTTTTTCAAAAACTAAGGGAAGCATCTTTGAAGTATAATAAAGTGCTATGCTAAATTTTAAGAAGATTCACTATCTGGAATTGAAGATATTTAGGATTGACAATCGCAATATTTAACGTTTATGGGGGGAGGGGTTTACTAAAAATTGGAATTTTTAACAATAAATATCGTGGTGAAACATCTTAAAATTTGATACACATATGCATACCATATTAAAGAAGGTTTGAGCAATTATTCAATAAATTCCTAAGAAAATGATAAAACGATAGAACTACCTCATGTCATGTCTTAGGGAGCAAGAACGGTGTGTACGATTATCGAAGACACTTTTCTCTGTAATCTGTGGGTTATCGTTGAACCGTCACTGCCGAGCTGTCAAGCTGTCAGTTAGTGCTTGAACCGATGGACAGTATGAAAGAATTATATAGAATTATTTAAGCAGAGATAATCATTGAAATCGCGTTGAACAATTGAAACACTTTAATCTCATTTCGACGTATGTCTTGCACAATGTTGTACATTATTTCGAACGAAATAATGAACAGTCAAGGATAATGTATTTCTGCAATACATTCTTCGATTCTCTCTACAAAAAATACTAAAAAAGAGAAAAGCCTAATACTCGATATGGTTGACTGTTTAAGATTCTCTGAGGTTTCGCAGTCTCGTTTCGTCGCTCGAATCGATGCGTTGAATGATCCGAGAAACCAGATGAACTGGAGAGTCCGGAGATTGAGTTTCTCGTCGTGAAAAAAACGGAAGATCGTTAATAAATTAAAATAGTTGAACGAGAATTTTTTATCTCTCAGTCATTCTTAATGTTTCCGAGACACTGAGAAGCAAAATATATTTAGAGGCCTCTTGGAGTTTGAGAGGAAAGTGTAAAATAAATAATTTGAAAAATTAGTAAATAATAGAGAGTAGGCGAAAAATGAAAAGTTTGATTCTGTTGTCGCTTGTTTTGGTGATTGGGACGGTCTCGTTGCAATGCGAAGGCTATCGAATCCTCGGTCTGTTCCCACTTGGCTCAAAGAGCCATTTTATGATGTTCGAGGCTCTCATGAAGAGCCTCGCTCGCAAGGGCCACCAGGTCGACATCGTTTCCGTGTTTCCCTTGAAAAAAGCTTATCCGAATTACACGGACATCGTAACACTGCCAATCCAAGTGCACTTGACCAACAATTTAAATTTCTCAATGATAAAATCTCTTCGAAGTGACATCGTAGGATTTATCAGCACCATTGCTGGAAACGATCTCTGCGATCTTCTCGAACAGCCGGAAATGCTCAAATTAATTAAAAATCCCCCGAAAGACCCACCTTACGATCTAGTCATCGCAGAGGTAACTTAAATAAAGTTTAAGAACGCTTCGAACCAATTCTTTAAGGAGGTTGTAACTTCAGAGTATAGTCTATACAACAACTACTTAAACATTAAAATTGTAAACTCCAATTTGAAGAAAACTTCATTTTATTTATTTTTTCATATGAGATTAACTTGTATTAATGCGTTTCAGAAGAATAATTTTTTGAATTAATTTAAACTTTTTGAAATTAGACACTGCTTTGAATGAATACGAAAGATGTTTGACACAGGGAACTGTCGATTAATTCGATAAATTTTTCTTATTTGTTCGATGATATGTAAATAGTCTAAACTCGAGTTTAACATTTTTTTATACAAATACATAACATTTATGTAGATTTAAAATAACTTGAAAATGAAGAAAATTATTTAAAATGTCCAATTTTAGAGTAACTTTTAAAGAAATTTCTTTATAGTGGGCATGATGTGACGTCTATTTTGAAATATTATAGTGAAAATCTTTTATGTGTTCATGTACGTGCATAAGATGTAACTATCCACTATGGTATAACCATGTGCATACAGGAAAAATTTGACACACACATTTTCATGTGACATTAAAGAGAAATCTGTACAAATTTTTTAGAAAATTTTGTCTCGACACGATTTTGCAATAACTTCTTCGTGAAAGGATGAGACCGTTTTTTTTATATAACATATATATCTGTCAAACATTGAACTACCTTAATTTCAATGACATTTTCTCTATTATTATACATTAATATTATTATTTTTGGATTATTTTTCTATTTTATTATTGAATCTGTTTTTTTTTTTGCACATAAATTTTTTCCTGCACTTTTTCCCCATTTTTCAGTTGTTCAGCGCGACTTAACATTAATAATTTTTAAATATAAATACATAAAATTTATGTAAATTTAAAATAACTTGAAAACAAATAAAATTATTTAAAATGTCCAATTTTAGAGTAACTTTTAAAGAAATTTCTTTATAGTGGGCATGATGTGACGTCCACTTTGAAATATTATAGTGAAAATCTTTTATGTGTTCATGTACGTGCACAAGAAGTAACTATCCACTGTGGTACAACCATGTGCATACAGGAAAAATTTTACATACACATTTTCATGTGACATTAAAGAGAAATCTGTACAAATTTTTTCGAAAATTTTATCTCGACACGATTTTGCAATAACTTCTTCGTGAAAGGATGAGACCGTTTTTTTTATATAACATCCATCTGTCAAACATTGAACTACCTTAATTTCAATGACATTTTCTCTATTATTATACATTAATATTATTATTTTTGGATTATTTTTCTATTTTATTATCTGATCTGTTTTTTTACATAAATTTTTTCCTGCACTTTTTTCCAATTTTTTAGCTTTTCAGCGCGACTTGTTACTTCGCAATAGGCAAGCACCTGAACGTTCCAATTGTCGCGGTCAGCACAGCGATTCTGTATCCTTGGTTGCATCCCATGATTGGGAATCCGCTCAACTTCGCTTTCGTCGCGAACAACTTTTTGAGCTACTCGCCGCCGATGACTTTTTCTCAGAGACTTTACAATACCGTTTATTCGGTTTACAACATTCTTTGGTACCGCTTTATTACGCAACAGCAACACGAGATGGTGAGACAAATTTTCGGACCCAATTTTCCCTCGCTCTGGGAAATCGAGAAAGAAGTCGCTCTCGTTCTCGTCAACTCGCACTTTTCTCTCAACGATGCCAAGCCCGCGACCACGGCACTCGTCGAAGTTGGCGGTTTGCACGTCGAGAACAATAACGAGAAACTTCCAAAGGTAATTTTGAACAATCTCTGTTCGCCACTCGGAGCGAAGAATGATAAATTTTAATATACAAAAGTGACAACTATATACTAATTGTTATGGAACTAATTATATTCTATTTAGATTATATCCTAAATATATTTTATTTAACGATAAACATATATTTATAGTTATAAAATAATCAGCATAGTTGTCACTTTATGATAAAATCTACTATCGTGATTTCTTTCAGTGTGAGTTATATTTTTAAAACCGTGAGAAATTGACTCCATTTATGCTCATTGTATACTATTATTTTTTTACTCAATATTTTGGTTCAGAAACTTCTTAGGCAAATTAAAAATCGATTAACGAAACATTTTAAAATATATTTCATTGACAAGTTATTGTCAAATTTTTACAATTTATCCTAAAAATTCATAAATTTTTAGGATAATTTTTCATAATTTACGTGCAATTAGTTTTTTAATTTTTTCCTACGTACAAAACAAAAATAATTGTTATAATAATTGTTAAAAAAGCTGGTAAACTGAACACTATTGTAAAATAAATCACGACTAAGTTTTAATTATCACCATAAAAGAAAAGTCTGAAAGCAAATGTCACTGTATCACTAGTGATTAGTCAGTAGCCAGGAACAATGTCATTCACGAAAAAATACAGATCATGAAAATGTATGTATAGCGAAAACAATATATGCAATATCAGAAAATATTCGTCAATGGTTTAAATTTTATAGCTATAGTCAAATCAAGAGTTTTTATATTAATTTATCTCCATACCATGTGGTTTTTAAACTGAAGTCAGTTCACCATCTGGAATTGAAGATATTTAGGATTGACAATTGCAATATTTAACACAGGGTCTTATGGAAGAATGACAAAAATTGAAATTTTTAACAATAAATATCTCAATTTCTACGTAGTGAAACCTCTTGAAATTTGGTACGCATATTCGTAACATATTAAAGAACGACTGTACCAATTTTCAACAAAATCCTAAATATTCGATAAAACTATAGAACTACCTTGAGGTGTATGCACAATTTAAATATTACACAGATCTTCTTTAGGATTGTATTAAAATGTATGCACAATTTAAAAAGACTCAATCATGTAGTTATTCAGATATGAATTTTTAAAAATTACTAATTTGAACATAGGCTCTTATGGAAAATTCGAAAAAGCAACAATTTTCAATGTATAATATCTCGATTTCTAGATGGTGAAATTGGGGAACTTTGTAAAATTTGACAAAAGATCTGTGCAAATTTTCAAGAAAATCTGTCTCAACACTGTTTTGCGGTTGTACTACCTTAAAATAAAAATATTTTTATTCAGGATTTGAAAAAATGGCTCGACGATAGCAAAGATGGTTTCGTGCATTTTACGTTCGGCTCGATGGTGACGATCGAAACATTACCCGAAGAAATACTGAGAGCCCTGTACAAGTCGCTTGGGAAATTAGCACCAATACGAGTCCTCATGAAAGTGGTCAGAAAGGAAAATCTGCTTCCAGGAATGCCAAAAAATATTCATACCTTCGCTTGGGCCTCGCAGCTTAGTATTCTCAGTAGGAATTTAAAATAAAATGAAACACATCCCTATCGAAATATCATTTACACGATCATTAACTATTTTATACGTATTTCTTAAAAATTTGATAGAAATATGTAATAACTATTTTAAAAATTAATATAAACTTGCTAACTACACAATGCCCTATATTTTTATAATAATTTGCACAAAAAACTTGTACATATTACTTTCCACCAAACTAATTTTTTGGAAGAAATTTAGAAAGGTAAAATGTAAAGCATTCAAAACATATACCAGATAAAATAATTTATCAATTACTTTAAAAATGGTGATATATATATTTATGCACAAAAAATCACGATCTATTAAAAAATGTTTAACAAAATTTCTCTCAGCATGAAAAAAATTTTGCGATTTCATTTAGAAACAATTGCACTACGTTTTCAAAACTTTCTCCATAATCTTTTTTTTGCATTCTTTTCTATGTATTCATAAAAAAACAATTAAAACAATGATTAACCTATAAATGTTGCCTTATTGATAAACATATAATAAAATAACGTTTTTTGGCAGAACACAAAAATGCTAAAGCATTTATAACCCATGGGGGTCTTATGGGAAGTCAGGAAGCGATTTATTGTGGCGTACCCATGATTGGAATTCCACTGTTTATCGACCAATTCACAAACGTCGATCTGTACGTCAAGAAAAAAATTGCCATTCGGCTCGACTTCACCAATATTACGGAAGAGAGCTTAGACTATGCCCTCAACGAGATTCTGTATAATCCAATTTATAAGTGTGTTGCATTTTTACTTTTAAAAATAAATAACTATACTTATTTAAGGCATTCCTTGCACAAAATAAATATCTTCAGATTGGCCTAATTCTTTTTTAAGTGATTAAAATTAACTTTTTTAAACTTTTTGTAAAAAAAGATAGGTTACCGAGGTTTTAACAGAGAATTTTTGTTTTGAGATTACAGTTTTTAGCATAGGTGCTTATGGCAGAAACGTCTCTTTGCCCCTTCAATAGAAATATTTATATCTTTATTATCTTCAGATAATGAATAAAAAGTATGGTTTGAATAGATTTTTGCGTGAGGAACTTATTTATTACATAAAAATGTAGGATCATCGAAAATTTGAAAAAATTGTTTCGATTTGAAACTAAGAGCCCGTGTATAAACTCAAAAATATAATTTTATAGTAATTTAAAAATAAATATAAAATCATGTTTAATTTTTGATAATTGGATGTAATGTTTACAATTATCAACTTATAATCATTTTTATGTAATTTAACAATCGTGTTAACAATTTTTAAAAAAAGTTTGTTAAAGGCTCTGGTTTAACCCCTGCAAAATCCGCTCCCTACGTGCAAGGAATAGCTGAAGCGAACTTTATCGAATTTTTTTTATATTCTCTACATTTTCAAAAATAATTTTCTTTTTTTTTTAGAAAATCGACAATGGAAATTTCGAATCTATTTCGAGATCGTCCAATGTCCGCGACGGATACCGCAATTTGGTGGATCGAGTACGTCGTGCGACACGGAAATAAGCCCCTGCGATCGGCAGCTCAAGATCTAACCTGGTGGCAAATCGAATTATTTGACGTTTACGCCTGTATTTTGCTCATAAGCGTTCTCTCGATTTACCTTATTTTCCTTTCCATTAGTTTCTTTGCCAAGATAATCGCTGTTAAAGTAACACTAAAAACAACGACTGCCAAGAAAATTGATTGAGCACCAACGCATCGTTGACTTTTGTACATTGAAAATCTTTAAAAAAAAAAATTCATTTCATAAAGTGCAGTTTTTGTTTCTTACAAAAAAATATAAATTCACTTTTATGTTATTCATTTAAAAGCAGCCACGCCATAAAATAATAAATTCACAAAATAGAGATATTGGAATTGCCCGATGTTTCACGTCCGAGGGCAATTTTTGGTGACAGCAATGATTAGGAAAAAAATATATCGCCAACCACTTCTTAAACCGTGCCGTTGGCATGTAACAATTGCATGGCCCAGCTACTTTTTACGACTCTTATCGGAACAGTGGATAATAATTTATCAAGGTGAAAGATTTGAGCTTTATCATAAAATGTGTAATACATCTGTGTAAGCAAAAATTTGGTTTTAAACAGTTGTTCAATTGCGATTAATTGCATGTTAATTCGTAACTTAATTGTTACGTCTCATTAACTTGTTTTAGCCATAAGTCAGTCGATTTGTTACTTTATTATTATTACTTTATGATTATATTTTTTCGTAATGTGGTAACAATTCAGGAACATTTCAAGACTTTTCATACAAAATATAGCAATTGTGAACATTTTACAATAAAAATTAATATTTCATTCGCAATATTTGTTAAATCTAAATTTTATTTTTCCGAAAAAATAATAAAATTTTCACAAAATTCTGATCATTTGATAAACAAAAAAATTCGATTTTCTTTTAACTGTTATCACGGTACGAAAAAACACAGTAATTTTTCTTATAGCAGTCTCTTTGTACACTTTATTAGAAGACTTTCTCGCAAATCTTTGAATCAGAATAAAAAAACAAAATTAAAAAAAATCATATGCCAATGTTTACAAATTCCATATGAAAAAAATGTCGATTATACAAAATTGTTAAACAATTCGTATTTTTATTCGAAGGTTAAATGCCTGAACTTGTATATTTAGGAAAATGAATAAGGATTTCGTAAATGGCAGAATAAAAAAGGACAAAAAATTTTAGGAAAATGTTTACAAATTCCATATAAAAAGTATATATCGAATTACATATTAAATAGCGAAAAAAATATTAACTACAATTATCAAATACCAAAAAAATGTATATTACACAAAATTGTGAAATAATTCATATTTTCAATGTTGAGCTTATTTATGTACTTTAAAAAAAGGAACTAGAGTTTCATACATGGCAGGAAAAAAAATCTTATAAAAAAATATTGTATGGTGAAAAAAATGTCTATTATACAAGGTTTCGAAACATTTTTGTATCTTCGTTCAAAAATAAATGTATGAATGCTCTTAATAAAAAATAATGGAGATTCTTCACATAAAATTTTTATCTGTTCTTTGTTTTACATGGTTTATGCAATTTAAAAAAAATTCATAATTTCGGGTGCACCATATTACTAGAACGGTACTATGTTTGCATAACACAGCGTCATAACAACACAGTGAATAATCACACGTTAAAATAACAGACGTCATAATAACACGCAATACAAAATAACAAAATAACAAGTCAAAATAACAAAATTGTCAAAATTGTTTTGTTTTTTTTTCGTACGGAATGGATGAATAACTACAAATCATATATTTGTATAAAGACGTTTCACAAAAGAGATTTTTCGTCTTGATCCAAAACTCATTTTCGACGGATTCACCAGATTTAATACCTTATTTAAGAGGGATGTGCACAGCATTCGTCTTTAAGCATTCATCACATCCTAATTATTATTTTTTTCGTTTCCGTTAGTTCATTTTTCAATTGCATACTGTTCATTTACTATTTATATGTGCTATCTATTATGTATGTAAAGTAGTAAAAAAAATTATTATGCGCTATTTATTACGTATCTAAAATATAAAGAAATTTATGCAATAATATTTATGCAATAATATTAATATTATGTTTGAGCACTCAATTGAAATCACGTTTATTTTTTCCCCATTCTAAAAAGGCACTCAATTTTAAAATTTTGTACTGTTATTTTTTCATCGCGTTCTTTCGATTTATAACATTTGTTTTGTGTTATTTACTCGTGTGACATTTTTTTTGTGATATTCATATTCACACTAGAACATATCTAAAGTTGTAAAAGCTGACCTAACGACATCATAGCTTCTCCCCGATTCGCTTATCTGCTCTTTCAGATATATAAGAAAAATCATTCACCAGACGAATTCGTTCTGACTCTTCAGTCAATCGTCGTCGCGTTGAGACTCATCACGTTGATTACACGGCTAATTACATAATTATTTTTCACGTCGTGATTTATACGTACACGAATAAAAGCTAATCAAGTGTTTTTAAACCAATTTTTTTTTTAAAAAACGTAAAACTAAAGTAATATTTATAAAATATTTTATTAAGGATGTATGAGCGATAATTTTAAAAATATGAGAATTTGATAAATTTTTGGTATTTTGTTCTTAAACATGTGAAAAAGTGTTGTGCCAAATTTAAAATCGTTTTATTCAATGGTTTAAAAGTTATCGAATTCCAAAGTTGCTGAGATTTAACATATAAATTTGCAATGAATACAAATTTATAAGTATGAGATTCTTGTGAATTTTTCTTAGTGTTTATTTTGTATAGACTATACTTTTAAGACATTTTACTAAAAAAAATTTTATTTAATTGTTTAAGCAAAAAACATGTTTAAATTGTTGTCAAAATACGTTCAAGTTGCTAATTGATAGTCAAACCAAGACTCAAAAAATTGGCAAATGCCAGAGTCTAGATTTTACGAATTTAATGTCAGGAATTTACTTTTAGCTGGGATTGTCTGTCTCATACATCCTTAAAATTAATAAATATTTGAATAAAGATCGTTTCAAAAACTGTTAGTAAAATAAAAAATTTGTATATTTGAATTAAAGAGCGACCGGATTTGTTTTCAGAGAGTGCAAAAGAATTTTCATTAAAAGACATAGAAAAATTAAAAAAAAATGAAGAGTTTATTTTTTATGGTGTTGTTGTGCTTTTCGGTGGGAGCGAAAAAATCGGAAGGTTACAGGATCCTGGGGGTTTTTCCTCTCAAGGCGAGAAGTCATTTTATGATGTTCGAGGCATTGATGCGAGGACTGGCACGAAAGGGCCACCAGGTCGACGTCGTCAGTCCGTTTCCTCAACAAAAATCATTTCCCAATTATAAGGACATCCGGCTGGACGCCGACATGGATCTTCTCGTCAATAACATGAGCTACTCTCATTTCACTCAAATGTCCACTAACGTTCGGACCATTATAAGTGTCGATCTTGGTAATAGGCTCTGCAGCAGCCTCGGAGATCCGGAAATGCAGAATATAATAAAGAACCCTCCGAAGGATCCGCCCTATGATTTGGTCATTACGGAGGTGAGAAGTAATTTTATCGCATCAACTTGATCAGAAATTCATCATTTTCCAAATTGATTGATCTCAATTAAGGATGGAGTCGCGTGAAAATCATTGGAGACAGAATTTATTCTTGAAAATTTGCACGAATCTTCTTTGATGCCAAATTTTATTAAGCTTTACTATCTAGTAATCGAGATATTGAAACGAGAGCGTTAATGAGTTTGATTGCTTGTACGAATCACCCTTAAGTTGGGATTTTATGGCGCATTGTCCTCTGAGGAAAACATATTATTGGGATTGGAAACATTTAAAAAATTCGGATAAGTCCTTTATAATGCTCTCCTTCTCAAACCGTGCCGTTTATTTCCCTTTCAAATTATTAAAAGATAAACTACATTGAACAATGTTAAACGTGGCAATTTTTAAAAATAAATGAAGAATGTAATAAATAACCCTCCGAAAGTATCCGCCTTATAATTTGGTCATTACGAAGGTGAGAAGTAATTTTATCGCATCAACTTGATTAGAAATTCATCATTTTAAAAATTGATTGATGTCAATTAAGGTTGGAGTAGCGTAAAAATCGTTGGAGACAGAATTTATTCTTGAAAATTTTTACGAATCTTCTTTGATGTCATGTTGAAATATATGCCAAATTTTATGAAGCTTTACCATCTAGTATTAGAGATATTGATTATCGGAAATCATCGCCATTTTAAAGTCCATGTTAAAAGTGGCAATTTTTAAAAATAAATATCTCGATGACCATATGGTAAAGCCTCTTTAAATTTTGCATACATTTTAATATAACGTCAAAGAAGATCAGTATAAATTTTGAAAAAATTCTGTCTCAAAAAAATTCAAGCGATGATTTTATATTTAGTTAATTAACATGAGCAGCCAAACTTTTGAATAGATTTTGTCATGCGACTTCTCACTGAAAGATTAAATTATTTGTAGCCACATTTTATTGGACAAGGAAAAAATAATATCACTATACAATTTACGAAAAATTAGCATCCGAAGTTTCATTAAAATACACGCACTTTGGCACAATCTTAAAAAAAAATGAATCAGAAGAGTTGAGTTTTATTGCAAAATTTAGTCGTTCACCATAAAATTAAAAATCTTTATTCAAAGCTTTGTGAAATGTAAAATAGTTTATTTACAATAATATACATTAAATTCTGCTTGTCGATATTATATCTTTCTGATATCTTTCTAAATAGCGATCAAAACGTCAGCTGTGACTGACAGACACGATAGTACATTTCTGTCATAACTTCTCACTCACTTCACGATAGAAAGTCTTTTTATTTCTAAGTCATTTTTTTACGATTACTATATATGTTAATTTATTTTTATCAGAGAAATTTTTTGAAAATTTATCGTTAACACTTAATGTCTCCATTTTTTATGTTTAACCCTTCGTTGACAAATTAAACTCTAACAAGAAGACAAGTTAAATATCAAAATAGTTTTACAAATGATGAATGAATATTTATTTATTTATTCAATAAATAAATAATTATTATGTAATAAATTGAAATTTATTATATAATAAATAAAAATAAGTACAAATACAATTTTATTATTTCATAAAAAAAGCATTTACTATTTAATAATAATCAACCATTATTAAAAATACAAAATAGCAGCGAACCGTCACAAAAATAAGAATCTGTTACTGACAGCACGTTTTTATACTTTTAAGCATAAAAAACTGAAAAAATGTTATAATATTAAACTTAATTTCCATTTTTTAATTACCTTAATTCTCTATTTTTTAACATATCGTTATATTAGAAAAATCAAAGTTATAATTTAAATTGCCATAAGGCCTCGTGTAAGAAAATGAAAGCTCAATGTCTAATTAATCGAAAACTATATGCAAACGAAAAATTTGAAAAAAAAAATAGTGAGCTCGTATTGTATTCTGAAGAATATAAATTTCATCCAGATCTCTCATTAAAGCCTCTCAAATGTTGTATATATTTGTATATATTTGTGTGAATTTTTATATTGCTAAAATACCATAGTTTTGAAAAAATCTTATCTCAAAAACATTTAATTTACACATATGGCCAACCTTTTCTATTTTGTATAAAGAAAGTGTTGAAATTAAAGGTTTTCGCCGCCCATTGCTACATGGCTCTAGGACCTCATTTAAACGTTCCTACGATTGGAGTGAGCTCGTCCGTCCTCTATCCCTGGGGACACGGAATAATAGCGAATCCCACTAATTTGGCGATAGCACCGAACAATCTTATCAATCTTACCGGCCGGATGAATTTTTGGCAGAGATTTTACAACGTCGTCAATGCGATTTACAGTGACTTGTGGTTTCAATATTTGACGCAATCTCAAGACGAAATGATAAAAAAGTATTTGGGTGAAAACGCTCCTGGAGTTCGGGAGAGCGAAAGAAGACTCGCTCTCGTTTTGACCAACTCGCATCCCGTTCTAAACGACCCGAAACCGATAACTCCGGCTCTTATCGAAGTTGGCGGATTGCACGTTCAGGATGATGGACCCGAATTACCGCAGGTAATGTTCTTTTTTTTTTAATTTTCAGAAGGGCGGGTGAGGTACTTAGATATTTTTTATAAAAAAAAAAACTCGTATTGTAAATGACGAAGCAAGTACATTTACAGATTACGTAATTGTTGAGGAAAAATTGATGAAAAATGAAGCCTAAAACCCCACAATGTGTGAGACACGTACCTCACTCTGGAGTAACGCCAACCCCCTAATTTTCTGCTCAATATGTTCTGTGGGTCTCGCACTTCACTTCACTACCGCACTATTGAAAACTTCATATTTTTTGTATTTTTTTAAATCAAGTTAAAAACGGACCATCGAATATACATATATGGGTAAATAAAAAATATAGGACTAATAATTTATGATGAAAAATCTAATTATTCGAAACAAAACCGCTATTAAAAAACTGTTCGTTCGAATTTAAAAGAGTGCATTCGTTTAATATATTGAAAATAATACTATGTAGAATAAAATAGCGGGATCGAGATTATTTGCATCAATTGGACAGCACTTTCATCCACGCCGACATTTTTTTGAAATATTTTGAAACGATATTATAAATTAGAAATACTAAACACTAGTCACTTTTCGTATTATTGAAAATAACACTGGAACTGACACTCGATTGAATTTGTCGAATTTTTACGAAATGTTTTTCAATAACAAACTACCTTGCGAGACGCGACACGTCTTACCCCGACACTTTATACCAGGCTACTGATTCCAAATTGTGTCATAAAACCAAACAATTAAGGCCTTAATCGGTTTTTCCACTCGACCTCGACCGATCACCATGGAAACATTAATGACCGAGGGATTAACGAAAATTTGAAAATTTTTTTTCCTCATTACGCTCGAAGAATTTTTTCTCTTTTTTTTTATATTTACGAATTATTCAGGTATTTTTATCCACGTCCAAGACTCGTTCGTTAAATACTTAAAATTAGCAAAAATTTTAGAATTTCTTTTTTTTTATTTTTGAAGCACAAGCAAAAACCCGGCCGCTTTTTCCTCCTCGACATGTTTGAATTGATATTTTGCTGTTCTTCTAGGCACAGACTTCATACAACATCACATAATACGCTCTATTCCAATTAATCGTCTAGAGGCCTTATGTTTTTTTTATATATGTATAGGATTACAAAAACAATGCCAAAAAATTTTCATTTTTATTCACGTATTTTTTTGAAAGTTTTACATATATTGCTATTATTTGAATAGAAATAATCTTTAGCAATTATATAGTACCGAAATTTTCATCATTGCGAAATAGCTCGATTCTCATTCTCTCCTTTGACAGGATTTGAAAGATTGGATGGACAAGAGCACGAAGGGATTCGTGTATTTTACTTTCGGCTCGATGGTAACGATCGAGTCTATACCAGAAGAAATCGTCCGCGTCTTTTACCGATCGTTGGGCAAAATAGCGCCGATTAGAGTTCTGATTAAGGTGCCGAATCCCGATAAAATGCCCTCGGGAATGCCGAATAATTTTCATACCTTCCCTTGGGCCACGCAGTTCAAAGTTCTCAGTAAGAATTTTTTCAGTCAGATCTATTCGTCTCTCCCAAAAATATAGTTATTTATATATGAAGAGCATTTACGTCGATTTTACCACATTTTGACTTTTGCATTAATGAAAAAAATTTTTATGTTTTAGTTGAATCTAAGATTCATGATTTTCTTAAAATTTCTATAATTAAGGATGTATGGGACAGAGAATTCCAGCAAAAAGTGAATTCTGGATGTTAAATTCGTAAAATCAAGACTCTGGCTTTTTGCTAAAAAGTTGCCAATGTTTGAGTCTTAGTTTAACTATCAATTTTGGTAACTTTTGAGTATATTTTAATAATAATTTAAACCTTTTTATTGCTTAAACAATTAAATAAGAATAATTTTACTAAAACATTTTTAATTATACTGTCTGTATAAAAAATACACTACGAGGAATATATTTAAAAAATTCAAAAATTCTCCATAACAAGCCATGTTGAATCACAGCAACTATGTATTTTGATAATTTTTAAATCATTCAATAAAACAATTTCAAATTTGGCACATTTTTCATATGCTTAAGAACAAAATACCAAAAATTTATCAAATTCTCGTATTTTTTTAAATATCGCCCATACATCCTTGAATCATTTTTAATGATATTATACAATTATTGAAAAATTACGCTACTCTTCAGATAGCAACTGTATATAAGATTTTTTCAAATTTGTTCTTTCTCAACATATATGAATTATTCTCGTCAGCAATAATCATATGATTAGCGTGTGGAGTTAATAATCTTCATCTTTAATTATTTTTCAACAGTTAAGGAAATATATTAATAGATGCTCTAACGCATAAAAAAAAATTAAACATTTTTTTATCAACAATACATTTTAAACTGAACATTCTGTAAAAAAAAGGTCCAATATGTGATTCTTTTTCGCAAATAAGTTATGGACATGTGAAAAGTAGCGAAATTTCTTGAGAATTGATATCTCCCAAATGGTTCGTTAAAAAAATTTGACAAAAATCACGGAGCCTACTGAAACATAATAAAATATAAAAAATCGGTGATGCAAAAGTCAGAAGGAATGTTACATAAATGTAGAATTAAAAAAATATATATGTTAGAACATGACAATTGGTTAAAACTTTTTTTGAATTGAGAGAAAATTTAGACGCGATGCACCTTCGAGTCTATTTTCGAGGATTATGGGGCTAGACTTTCATTTTTGTTAATTGCACCCAGAACACAAAAACGTTCGAGCTTTCTTAACCCACGGAGGATTAATGGGCGGCCAGGAAGCGATACATTGTGGCGTTCCCATGATCGTAATGCCACTGTTCGGCGACCAATTCCAAAATGCTGATCGATACGTGGGAAAGAAAATAGCTGTTAGATTGGATTTCGCCGGGATTACTGAACAAAAGATGGATGCCGCGTTAAACGAGATCCTCTATAATCCAGTATGGAAGTTAGTACCGAGATTTATTTTTATTTTCTTCCATTTTTTCTGCTTTAACGTAGTTCTATCGGTACAGTCAAAATAAAAGTTTTTTTTTCTCAATTTATCTCCATACCATGTGGTTTTTGAGCTTAAGTATATTAAGAAAAGTTGTTGCAAATTGTTTCACGAACAACATACTCAAAATTCAAGCTCATCCATGGTGACCTGTACTTGTTACGTATGGACGAAAATTTAAAAAAATCATAATCTTATGATTTTTTTTTCAAACTAAAGGAAGCTTTTTTAAAATACAATAAAGAGCTGTGCAAAATTTCAACAAGTTCCACTACCCATTACTTAAGATATTGAGAGTTGAAGATCGCTATATTTAACACGTGCTTTTATGGGAGAGTGCAGAAAATAGTGATTTTCGACAATAAATATCTCGAGTTGTACGTAGTGAAACATCTTAAAATATAATATGCAATTTACATTATATCAAAGAAGGTTTTTGCAAATTTTTAACAAAATTCTAAGAAATGGATTTTATGATAGAACTACCTTAAAGCTCAAGTCACATTTTCTATAAAACAAAATAAAAATAAATTTTCTCTATAGAAACAATATTCAAAAGATCAATAAATTTATTTTATTTTTCATTTCTTTCATAATTTGCATGTTAGTAGCTTATTTATTTTTAAATTATTTGTCCCTTTTCCCATGCTTTCTCATTTTGCATGTTAGGAGCTTATTTATTTTTAGATTATTTGACACTTCTCTCTATTTGCTCATTCTTTAATATTCATTTAATGATTGGCGAAAATTGATGTCAAATATATTTTTTAAACAAAAAATTATAGAAGTGCACATAAATATTTTTTTTCTTTCAAGGTATTTCTATAGGTACAGTCACATTGAGAAGTTTATTTTTCAATATCACGTCGTTTTCTATAGCTTAAAATTATTAAGAAAAATTGTTACAAATTAATTTAAGAATATATTCAAGGTTATTCAAGGTTATCTAAAATTATTTGTATTTGCTACATTGTACGAAAATAATTGAAAAAAAAATTTCTTTCGATTTTTTTTAAATTAAAATATTCTGAGTGAAAAATCATTATATGTTCAAAATTTACTCTCTTATGGAATAGCACAAAAAATTATGATTTTAGCAATAAATGTTACGACTTCTACCTCGTGAAATATCTTCAAATAACATTTTTATGAATATACAAATACATAATATTTTAATATAAACATTGAATTTAATAGATAATATTATAAATTCAATTTTAAACATTAAATAAATAATATTTCGAAGAAAATTTATGTAAATTTTTAACGAAATCCTAAGATTATGGCATTTCTGCGAAACTACCTTAAAATTTTGTTTTTTTTTTTTTCAATATTTTCTCGAATATCGATGTAGATAGCAAAATAATAATTACCCTTAATTCGTGAACTTTTCGATAGAAATATGGCTACGAAATTTTCCGAAGAGTTTCTCGACCGTCCCATGAACGCGATGGACACTGCAATTTTTTGGGTGGAATACGTCGTGAGGCGCGGTAATGACGCTCTTAGATCGCGCGCAATGGATCTCGCGTGGTGGCAACTGGAACTCTTTGACGTTTACGCAGTTCTAATCCTCCTCACGATTCTAGCGACGTTCCTTATTATAAAATTCGTTCTATTCGTGGCTCGTCCATTTTCCAATTGGTTATTAAATGAAAACGAAAAATTACGACTCAACTCCGATAATAAAAAGAACAAATAGTTATTATTGCCTCTATAATATCGTATAATCAAAAATAATTTTAAACAATCAAAAAATACGCTTATTTTATTGAAATGTAAAATTGAATCAAAAATGTCAACCAAATCATAATGTTTGTTTTATTTTGTAATTTGACGATCAGTGGGATTATTTTAAAGAATATTGTGAAAAAATTCAGTAACGATCGTGAAAATATTCGAACTTGATGAAAATTTGTTATTAGTTATTTGTTATTAGATAAATAAATAAAATAGCTATGAATCTAAAGGGGTATTAGGATGGATTTTTAGATTGATGCTATGATTTCCAGTCCATGAGAATAGTTAACTCGAATAATAAAAAGAATAAATAATTTTTATTATTTATAATATTGTATTAACAAATAATTATTTTATTTTACTGTAACCTTGCATGAAAATTGGTCCATCAAATAATTGTCTTTGTTATATTTTTATTTGACAAATATTGTTTTGAGGAATATTATGAAAATAAAATTGAAAATATCGTAACTTGATCAATATTTATTGTAAAATATTATAAATTAATTCGCAATGGGTTTGATATTATATTTAATATTGTATTACAAAAAAATTAACAAATTATTTTCTAAACGTTATTTTTATAGAATTAATTCATTTTACTGTTATAAAATCATTGTGTGTAAAAAAGCTCGAAGAAATAATTGTTATCTTTATATATTTCAACTTGATGAACATTGTGAAACATTGTGATGAAAATTTTTAAGAAAAAAATTAGAAATATCGTAACTTGTCCAACATTTATTGTAAAAATTTATAAATAAATAAGATGACCGTGAAAAAATATGTAGTAGTTTTTAATGGGTTATTAGGTAGATGCTACAATTTTTAGCTTAGAGTTTAATTTCCTTTTAATTTTCAGTTTGTATGACAATAAAATGAACAAATTACTTTCTAAACGTTATTTTTATAGATTTATTTCATTTTCCTGTTTATAAAATCACTGTATGTAAAAAAACTGGAACAAATAATTGTTATCTTTGTATATTTCAACTTGAAGAACATTGTGAACTATTGTGACGAAAATTTTGAAGAAAAAAAATTTGAAATATCGCAACTTGTCCAATATTTATTGTAAATATTTATAAATAAATAAGTTGACCATAAAAAAATATGTATTAGTTTGCAATGGGTTATTAGATGGATGCTACAATTTCTAGTTTAGAGTTCAATTTCCTTTTAATTTCCCATTTATATTACAATAAAATTGAACGAATTATTTTCTAAACTTTAATTTTTATAATTATTTCATTTTACTGTCTATAAAATTAAACTGTTATCTTCATATATTTCAACTTGACGAACAGTATGAAATATTGTGACGAAATTTAAAAAAAAAGTTAAAAATATCATAACTTAACCAACATTTATTGCAAAAAATTATAAACAAATAAGATAACCGTAAAAAAATATATAGTGTGCAATGGGAATAAATTTGCGTGCTCTCGAATTGCCGGCGCTTTCGTCGATTTAGTTTGCAATCGCTTGTCCGGCAATTGTATGGACAAATTGATATGACTATAGGAAGGGAAGGGAATAGAAAAATCGAGAGTGACGTAGAAAAATAGCGGAAGGCGGCGACGGGCTGCGTCGCGTCAGCTCCGTCGAGACCAGCGCGTATCTCGCGAATACCCTCCGATCTCGTCGACGAAGTAACCACGTACCGAGCGACGAAAAAATGTTTGATATCGTGCTCGAGAAATTGTCACGATGACTGAGCTTAATATGACGTACGATTGTGATCGCCCTTCTCGTTCTCTGGATCACGTATAAATGTCCATGAGTATGCTACATTTTGAAAAAAATCGCCGTGTCTAAATCGTGATAACGGATAATAAACACTCGTCGGTGAACCTGCCGCAGACAGTGAATTGACACAGTGACAGAGATCATGAAAATAAGGAGAATTCTCGAAACGAAAAGGCTCGTGTTCGTCACATTTGTTTAAAAATTTATCTCATTTTTTTTGGAGATTTAAGATAAGAGTCACGTGAAAATCGTTTGAGATAATACTACATGAAAATTAAGATTATTTTCAATGTCATGTGAAAACGTGTGTGACATTTAACGAAGCTTCGCTATCTTGGAGTTGAGATACAAGTTAGTGAAAATTGTCGCTTTCTTAAGCTGATGTGAAACACCCAATTTTTAGTGAATTTTCGGACAAATCCCACACACTCGTATTTTTCAAGCAAATTAAGTGAAATTTGAATATGTTGTGCAGAGTACACTAAACTATTGCATGACATTCTTGGAATTTCAAAAAAAAAGTAAAAAAACTTGAGTAAAAGATTTTTTTTTCATTTTTTTGAAATTACAAGAATGTCATGCACTAGTGTAGTGTACATTATATAATATATTCAAATTTCACTTAAAGCGTTGGATTTGTCCAAAAAAGCACTTGAAATTTTTCGAATCGAAAATTTCAAGTACAAATTGTATTTATTTCAAATTCATTACATTTTTCTGAGATCTGAGAAAAAAATTTTTAAATGAGCATAAAATAAATTTAATAAACATATATTTTGAAATCGAAAAAATGAAGAAAACTGATCGTTAATGCAGAGTGAAATGATATAATGAGCATCAAGATTATAAAAACAATTGAAATTTTTGAGACGAAAACGTTCATGTACATCATATTTCTTTCAATATTTAGTTTTAAAAAAATTTGTGAAAAATAGCTATCAGCGTAGTATAGTCATAAAAACGAAACGAAAACGCTTAAGAGCATATCTCATTTGCTTAAATATTCAACAAATTATTCTGAGATCTCAGAAAAAGTTCGTTTAAAATAGTCGTGAATTAAAAAAAAAAGTAAATCGAAGAGATAAGGAAGACTTATCGTGATGTTGATCGATACAGTGACCAAGATCATAAACATAAATAAAATTCTGAAAAAGAAAACACTAATTGTTTCAAAATTTAACACACTTTTTTGATATACAAGGAAAAAAAATAGTCTAACGTAAAATTAAAAAATTAAATAAAAAAATAAAGGATCCAAGAAAAAATTGTCTAAACGAAAATAAAATAAAACGAATAACTGCAGTGGGAAAGTAAAATAAATTAATGAAGAATTAATGAAGAATTAATGAAGCGATTGGTGCAGTAGTCGTGAATAGAAAAAAAATTTAAAAAAAGGAAACCGAGAAGATGAAATGGCTGATCGTGGTGTCTTTTCTATCGTGGCTGGCTGCGACGATGCCGGAAAGTACCGAGGGTCATCGAATCCTCGGAATTTTTCCATTTCATGGAAAAAGCCACTTCGTGATGTTCGAGGCGCTGATGAAGGGCTTAGCTCGGAAGGGTCACCAAGTCGACGTCATTAGTCCGTTCCCGTTAAAAAAACCTTTCCCAAATTACACGGATCTCGGTAATTTCGACCTCAAAGTACCCCAACTTGTAAACAACCTGACGTACGAGGGTTTCCACGCGTTGACGAGCAACATCGTCCACGCTGTTGCTGTCATGGTCGGCACGAGTCTCTGCGACGGCCTCGAGCTTCCGGAAGTCTCCAAAATCATTCACGACCCACCCAAAAATCCGCCATACGACGTAGTTATTACGGAGGTACGAAAAAAAATGAGTAAATGAAGAAATTAATTTTTTTATTACGGACCAGTACGTGTCGCTAATATCTCCTTCAGGTATTTTTACCGCGACAGACCATTCAAAAATTTCCTTCCTATGTAAACTAAAGGTTAAATCATCAGTTGAAAATTTTTTTCTATAGATTTTTTTAAAAAACTAGATAAATCTTCTTTATGTATAAAGATCGGTACCAAATTTTAAAAAGTTTCTCCATCTAGAAATTAGATATGATTCGTGATGTTTTACCTTCTTATAGACACTATACTTTACTTTCTCGAAAAACTAAAGATAGACAGATAGATAATTTGTTTATGCCTCGGCATTAACCATGGGAAAAATTGCAATAAGTAGCAGAATGTTTATAATTATGCTTGTACAAAAATAATATAATAAAGTAATAAAATAATAATATAAAACTACAATAATACAAGAAAACGTTCAATGTGAAAGAACAATATATTACGTGAGTATTTATAACGCTTAGTTTACAAAGATTTGCATTTTATACGCAATAACTTAACCAACATCATCATCAACGCCTTCACTATCGAATAGATGATTAAACAATATATTTTTGAAATTAGACCGTGTTTGAGCTGAAGTGAATGAGAGAGAGAAGCTTAAAAATTTTTTAAAAAAATTTCACACAAGTATTTGCAATTTTCGATGATGTTTTTTTTTGGTGTTATAAAACTCATCTCTCAGGTTTTCGGTGCGCATTGTTTCATGGCCCTGGGGCCGCATTTGAACGTGCCGATTATCGGGATGAGTTCGGCCGCCCTTTATCCATGGGGACACGGAATAATCGGGAATCCGGCGAACTTGGCGTTCGCGCCGAACAATCTTTTGAATTTCAACGCGCCGATGACGTTTTGGGAGAGACTGTTCAACACGGTCCACGCGGCTTACAGCGACGTCATGTTTCAACATTACTCGAGTGGTCAGGATGAGATTATTAAAAAATATTTCGGCGATACAGCGCCGGGCGTGCGCGAGTGCGAACGGAATTTGGCCCTCGTCCTGGTGAACACTCACCCGGCCTTAAACGGCCCTAAACCCGTAACACCGGCCCTTATCGAGGTCGGCGGATTGCACGTCCAGGAGGACGAGGCCAAATTGCCTAGGGTAAAGAGCTACATTTTGCTGGAAGCGATAAAGATCCCTCGATTTGTCACATCAGGAAAAATTTTGATAAATAAATTTTCAAAATTTTTTTTCAAAATTTATGTATATGAACAGAATTCCATATGGCAAATTACTATATTGAATAGGACTGCGGTTACAGTTTGGAAATTCTTAGGATTACTTAAGGATGTATGAGCGATTTTTTTGAAAATATGAGCATTTGATTATTTTTCGATATTTAGTTCTTCAGTATATTTGAAATCGTTTTATTAAATAGTTTAAGAGTTATCAAACTTCAAACTTGCTGAGATTTAACGTTGATTCTTAGGGATAGGTCGTAAATTTTCACTGAATACAAATTCAAAAGTATGAGATTTATGTGAATTTTTTTTGTATATTCGTAATATTGTTAATTTTCGATAGACAGTAATTTCTAATCGTTTTATTACATTTTGATTTCATTTAATTGTTTAAACAATAAAAAGTGTTTAAATTATTGTTAAAATATGCTCAAAATGCCAATTGATAGTCAGATTAAGACTCAATAAATTGGCAACTTTTTAGCAAAAGTTAGAGTCTGGATTTTACGAATTTACTATTTGCTGGAATCTTCTGTCCTATGCATTTTCAATGCAGTACTTTCATCACAGCAACTAAAAGCAACTTTCATTATTTTATAATCATAATTTCCATGTTTTGGATGAATAATCCTCAAAATTTTTCCAAACTGCTACAGCAGTACAAAAAAAGTATAATAATATTTCGTACCAAGTTCTCTCTGTGTAAGAAAAAATTGTATTTTACCTTCTCCCTTGGAATAGTTCGTAAGTAGATATAATTTCCTTACGTTTTACTATCTTATCGATCATAGAAAAAGATTCAAAAATTCATGTAGAGGTCAAATCGTTTTTATCGTGTATTATCGCTGATGGAACATTTTTTAAAAATCGAAATAACAGAGGAAATAGAAACGTTTTATCGTTTGATTCGTATAGGGAAAAAACTATTCTATTTTATTTTATATAAAATACTATTGAAAAATATTTATGTAAATATTTAAATTTGTATTAAAAAAATGTTATCCTTATATGGTAAACGTTCCAATAGTTGAAACTATTCCAAAAATTGGACGATACTTTATATATTGATTTAAATGTTTAAATTTTTTAAATATATTTAACTGTATTATTTCTATTAAATACAGATTATTTTTTCTTACACAAATTATATTCGATTCCAGGATTTAAAGGAATGGATGGATAATAGCACAGAAGGCTTTGTATATTTCACTTTCGGCTCCATGGTGAAGATCGAAAGTTTTCCTTTGGAAGTTATCGAAGTATTTTACAAATCCCTGAGCAAGATAGCACCGATCCGAGTGCTGATTAAAATACCAGAGCCCGAAAAACTGCCACCGGGGCTTCCGAAAAATTTTCGCACTTTCGTATGGGCTTCACAAAATAAAGTTCTAAGTAATATTTTCATCAATTTCAATTATTATCGTACGTTTTCAAAAAATTCTACCATTTTTTATTGTATTGAAAATATTGTTACTTTTTTTTTAGATCATAAAAATATAAAAGCTTTTATAACTCATGGCGGTCTTATGGGAACTCAGGAAGCCGTGCATTATGCGGTTCCCATGATAGGAATTCCTCTGTTCGCCGATCAGTTCATAAACGTGGATCTCTACTCCAGAAAAAAAATCGCAGTTAAACTCCAATACCAGGGAATAACTGAGGAAAAAATGGATTATGCTCTCAACGAGATTTTAAACAATCCGATTTACAAGTAAGCACTCGTAAAGATAAACAAATTAGGAGATAATAATCAAAAAATGATAAATTTATTGAAAATTTTATTAACCCCAGGAGAGGACACAAACTATTATCAAATATATCTTCTTCTTATGTCAACTATCTTAAAAAAATATACGAATTTAAACATATATGAAATTGTTGAAAAGCTTCAAATTTTTCCTTTAAATTTTTTTTCAATATTTTATGAAGCATATTGTTTAACAATCTATCGTAAGAACAATTTAATAAATTAGTAAAAATGAAATTTTTTAAATATATTAACGATTTTCTATTACTATATCTAAAAAAATTGACTACAAACTAATAATGAAAAGTATTGCAAAGTCGTGATACTACTGAAATAGTGAATTGAACATCTTTAAAGAGAAGCTTCTGATTATTATTAAATTGATGAATATCTTGTCACTAATTCCATTATTATATTTTTCAATAATTAAAGAAATAGTGTGGAAAGTTTATAATAAATAAAAAAATAAAAAATAAAGTTTTCGTTGAAAGTTAAAATCAAGCGTGATTTTATTGTCAACTGGCATTGTTCGTTTTATTAAGTTAACTCGTACTTTTCATTTAAATTGCATATTTTTGATAATTACACCTTGACAATCACGTTTTTACGGGTCCGTAAAAATCTTCGATAATAACTAAAAAATTGATCGAAATTTTTTATCAAAAATCTTCTTAGCTGTCTAATCGTCAATTATATTAAAAATTCGATCAAAATAATAAATAGAACATTCCGATATAAGGCCTCTTTTTAAAGTTGTACATTTTGTAATTAAATTACTCAATCAATCGATAATTTATTTTAAAAATTTTTTTGATATTCTACAGCTTAATTAACTCTATACTTATATCAATTTAAAATAAAATTATTATTTAATAAGTAGCACGACAACTTTAAGTAAATAATGGTAGAATCTAGTAATCGACTATCAAAAATGAAAATCTCAAAATTATGGAATAAAAAATTTTTTTTTTGGTATAGGCAAACAATCGACAAAATTTCTCGTCAATTTTTGGACCGGCCGATGAGTTCTATGGACACTGCTATTTTTTGGGTGGAATATATAATAAGAAATGGAGCACAAGTTCTTCGATCTCCGGCCATGGATCTCTATTGGTGGCAAATTGAACTTCTTGACGTTTACATGACGATCGTTCTCATCGTTTTGATTGCGATTATTTCTATATTTTCACTTCTCAAATTTGCAGTTAATTTTTTTATTTATTCGAGTAAATCTAGAGTCTCCAAAGCTAGAAAAAATCAATGATTCTGAATTTTTTAATAAAATAAATAAATTAATTAATTAAATTAGTTTAATTAAAGTAGTCTAGAAAATGCACCGTTATATTTCATCGAATACTGTTATCGTTAATTTTTTATTCGTTTTGAATCTCAATTGCGCAATACGAAGGATAATACAATAAAGAACAGACTCATAAAATTACGACCGATGAGAAAGCAAAATCTGCTTTATTATTCAAATCCTCGCCGAAAAGCTTATTGCGTAATAAATTTGCATTAAAGTGTACATGAGAGAGACCAAGTCGAATAAATCGTGATTGACAGACACCAAAATCTTATTTTCCGAGCAGAAAAGAAGTTTCGACATGTCGTGTCTTAAAAATCATTTTTGAACCATTCATGGTATCTGTTCTGGATAGTAAATTTTTGTTCCGGTATTCGGGATAAGTTTCTTCATGTTTTGTTTCATTTTTGTTTTTTGCAGAACTGTTGCACAATTGCACGTAATTGAGTCATGCGACAAATCTGATGACAGTGCCAACATTGTCATTTGCAACGCTAGCGTTCATTAGCGGGGAGGAGTTTCGTTGAAATTCGCGAAAAAATAGCGAATCGAAATTCAGTCAGGCGAACATGCGAAGTTCGCGAAAATTATTCAATTCTAATACCCGATGATAAAACATATGATCCTTTCGTCAATGCAAATTCATTCCCATCATGCAGCGTGCGATAAGATAAAAAGTGAAAAGAATATCGAAATGAAAAAAAAATAGAGAAAAAATGGGGAAAATGTCCTTTCCGTTGTGTCAACTCGGTTGAAAGATTTCTTTTCGAGGCTTATCGACGTTTTGCGTCTTAAGGTAGTTCTATAGGTACAGTCAAATAAAAAGTTTTTATCTCAATTTATCTCCATACCATGTGGTTTTTGAGCTTAAGTCAATTAAGAAAAGTTATTGCAAATTATTTCAAAAACAACATATTCAAAATTCAAGGTCATTCAAGGCGACTTGTACTAGTTACGTATGTATGAAAATTAAAAAATCATTATCTTAGGATTTTTTTTTAAACTTGAGGAAGCTTCTTTGAAGTACAATACAGAGCTATGCTAAATTTTAAGAAGGTTCACCATCTAGATTTCAAGATATTTAGGATTGAAAATCGTAATATTTAAACACGTGCTCTTATGAGAGATTGGAGAAAATAGTAATTTTTGACAATAAATATCTCGAGTTGTACAAAATAAAATTTCTTAAAATTTGGTACGCACATGCGTAATATATCAAAGAACGACTGTACCAATTTTCAACAAAATCCTAAATAAACGATAAAACTATAGAATTACCTTAAGATATTCCTTGCGCTAAGGGGCGGATTTTGCAGGGTAAAAACGAGAGCCATTGGCAAACTGTCTTAAATAATCATTAATGTGATTGTTAAATTACATAAAAATGATTATAAATTGGTAATTATAGATATTATATACAATTATCTAAATTTAAACATGGTTTTGTGTTTATTTTAAAATTATTATAAAATTAAATTTGTAAGGTTATACGCAGGCTTCGAGTTTCAAATCGAAACAATTCTTTCAAATGTTCAACGACCCTACATTTTTATGCAATAAATAAGTTCCTCGTATAAAAATCTGTTCATAGCATATATTATGTCCATTATTTAAATATAATAAAGATAATAAAGATTTTTCAATTGAAGTAGAAGAGACACGTTTCTTCCATTGACACCTACCTAAAAACCGTAATGTAAAAATCAAAATTCTCTGATGTGACTATATCTTTTTTTTTACAAAACATTTTTAAAAAGTTATTTTTAATCATAAAAAAAGCAGCCCATTCTAAAATTTAAACATTTATTTCGTGCAAGGTATGGCTTAAGGATTATAGGCGATATTTTTTTAAAATATGAGAATTTGATACATTTTTGATATTTTATTTTTAATAAGCATATGAAAAAATATTGTATCTAATTTGAGATCGTTTTACTGAATGGTTTAAGAATTATCAAACTCTAAAGATGTTGAAATCTAACATAAGTAAATTTGTATTGAATACAAATTTTTAAATATATGAGATTCTTGTAATTTTTAAATATATATATCCGTAGTAATGTTCATTTTGTATAATACAGTAATTACAAAACGATTTACTAATTTTTTTTTGAAAATTTAATTGTTTAATCAATAAAAACTGTTTAAATTATTGTTGAAATATAGTCAACTTGCTAATAGATAGTCAAACTAAGACTCAAAAAATTGGCAACTTTTTAGCAAGATTTTACAAATCCAACGTCAAGAATTTATTTTTCGCTGGGATTATCCGTCCCAAACATCCTAAATGACACTCGATCCGTCGATTCAAGAAAGCATTGTCGCCGAAGGCTCCTCGACATCGATTTTATAATCTCGGAGGCCCATTTCTCGCTACCCGAGGAGAAAAAATCGTCGCAAAGTTTACCAACTCGCATCCCACTCCGAGAAAATGCACTTTCTCGATAAGGAGTCACCCCGATAGAGTGTCAGAGGTCGCAAAAAGTGTAATTCCTTGCATAAAGAAAATATAATGCTCCGGAGACGGTCGCGAATGTTCGGAGGGGGGTGAATGACGAGACGTGTGGAAAAAGGAGGAAAAAGATCGTGAGCAACGAATGAAAGAACGTCAGTGTCATCGATCGCATGCTCGCTCTCGTCTCTTGCGCTTAAAGGCCATAATTACTATTGCAACACGGTCCTCGAGTCGGGACAAGTGCAGCTGGAAGTCGAGGCCACAAATTCAAGCTGCCAGCACCGTTATCAGTCCGAAACGAGCCATCGAGGGGAAAACCTCGCTAAAGCTATTTTCACAAAGTCAGAAAAGAGCACAAAAAGCGATCAACCATCTCTTTTTATTTATTTGCCATTTTATGTAGTTTCTGCGAAATGGATTTTCGATTTTTTTTACTGCTGGCGATTGTTGGGAGTTTCGGCGTCGAAGGGTACAGGATATTGGGCATTTTTCCTTTCTGTTCGAGGAGTCATCAAATGATGTTCGACGCTCTGGCGAAGGGTCTGGCCAAGCGGGGACACAGGGTCGAAATGGTAACGTGCTTCCCACCGAAAAAACCGATCGAGAATTTGACGGTCGTCATGAACGTCGAAGACAGCCAGAAAAGGTTGGTCAATAATTGGAGCTTTGGTATGGCTCTGGACGTCGGGACTGACTGTCTGCCCGTTATCTCCGGCATTTACGGTAACGATCTTTGCCATCTCCTCGGCCGAGAGGAGCTTCAGAGAATCGTCAAAAATCCGCCCAACGATCCACCCTTCGATCTCGTTATCGTCGAAGTGAGCCATTTTCAAATTACCAAAATCTTCCATTTTACACGCACCTTGCACTTATTTTTGTATATATGTACTAAGGTAAACGTCCCAATAGTTGGACAATTTTTTTCATATTATTTTTAATATTTGAATTTTTTCTCAATAAAATCGTATGGATTATTTTTCCTGTATGAGAAAGTGTACATTTCATAACGATAATTTATTGGAAAAAATTGGCTCAAGCCTAGAGACATGGTCGATTTTCTGTCCAACTATTGGAACATTCTACATATTTAAACGTTTAAGGATTTATTTACTATATAAAAATATTGTTTAAAATTAACACATAAAATGAGTTTTGGATCGCTAAAATATTAGATAATAGTTTAGATATAAAATTGAAATAGATTTTTTGTTTGGATATTTAAAAAAAAAGATAAAGTGAAAAAACCCTTAGCTGTCCAAGTACTGAAACGTTTACCTTATCTGACATTTTTGCCATCTTATCGAATCCAATCATTTCTATATTTTTTGCACAGAGAGTAAACATTTGTTGAAAACTCGAAATATTTCGTTCGATACGACTAACAAAATATAGTTTTAATAAAATTCAAACCATTTTGTTGATGAATGCTATGACATGATTTTTCTAGGTACAACTAGTAGTATATATTACTTACTTATTTATGTATTTATTTATTATTAGTTATTTATTTAGTAATATTCATTTATGGATAACGTTTACATATTATAAAATTATTTTTTTTGTCATTTATTAATTATTTATTAATTATTAGCTATTAATTTTTTGTTATTTATTTAGTAGTATGCATTTGTGAACAACGTTTACGTTTTATATGCTTCATTTTTTAATTATTCATTTACATATTCCTTAACTCATATATAGTTGCGCGTTTCACGATCCATTGATCGAGGTTCTTAGTTAAATTTTTTTATTTTATATATATATATATTTTTTTTTAAATTTATTTCTTACATACAACATTCTTTAGTTCTTAACGTGAACCCCCATTTTAGTTTTTTCTTGGTGTTACCGTGTTCCATTTTTTTCCTGTTTCCATCTTTTTCGACGCCATTTTTCCTGTGTTTTTTCGTATTCAAATTTTTCCTGCTTCATTTATATTCATGCCATTTTTTCTGTGTTTTCCGTATTCAATTTCTTTTGGTTTTTCCTACATTGATTCGCCCACAGGCGACTTACTCCCAAACCTGTATCGCATTCGCGCTAAGGCACGGGGAAACTGGGAAAAACCCGCGTCGATGCAGTGGACGATGTATTTTTCTGCATTTCTTGAAGTATGATACCTCCAGAACCCAGAAAAAACCGTCTCCCGCTCGAAATTTTAATGCACGAGCGGTCACCCATCGCAGTAGTGTCCGCGGACAGCGATGCTTCACTTGGGTGAATGCTCAATAAGCCACATCTCGATCGCGCACCCAATTCCGTCGGTTCTTTTTTTCATATTATAATTTTGTAATTTTGTACTGCAAGGATGTACGTTAGTTTTTTAAATTAGTTTTTTACGTATTTTACAATATTTTTCTAAAATAGATTTATGTAAATATTTCTTATATGTTCTTTCTTGTATATTTTTATAATTGTTTTTATTTCTACTTTTAATAAAATTTATCGTACGACGTAAACTATGTTTGGTTAGCTGTATTTAAAAACTAATTGATTTTTTCAACAAATATTTATTATTCACGTGACATTCAGAAATCAGAAATACCAAATAGTTTTATAAGAACAAACCGGTTAATTTGAACGAGGCACGATTTTTTGACTAAAAAGTGAAATTATTATCGATCAATTTTGATAAAGTGAGGGGTGTAAATTTTCTCAAGAATCTATGAATATTGTAATAAAAAATTTATTATTTTTTTATTCAAATTTTTTATCTTTTTGGTTATAAAATTGGTTTGATAATAAATTAAATTTGACATAAAATTGATTTTTTAAGCCATATGACATTTGGTTAATCGTCGTCAAGGTGGCCAAGTGTTTTTAAGTTTGTTCTTATATAATTGTATAATTGTATAATTAACATTTAAACATATTTTATATGTAACCACATTTTTTTGTAATAGCCTACGGATTGTTTTCCAAGGCATAATATAAAATACATTCATTCATTCATTAATTTATTCTAATGTCGGCAAAAATGTCACTCTTTTGCAAAATACGTCATCAGAATGACTAAAAACGATGTCGATTAAATTTTCTACGATTTCTTTTCTTTTTTGTTTATCGTAGGCCTTCGGAGCATATTGTTTCGCAGGTCTTGGAGAAGTGTTGAAAGTTCCGGTTATTTTTGCAAGCACGACGGTGGAAATGCCATGGATCAATCGGGCGATCGGCAACCCTCCGAGTCTCGCGTTTTTCCCTTCTTTCTTCGGAGACCTCAAACACCCTATGACGTTCTGGGAACGGGTTAAAAACACTCTTTACGACGCAACCGTGAATTATCGTTTCTATTCTATAACCGGCGACATTCAGACGCAGCTCATGAGAAAATATCTTGGTCCGGATTTGCCGCATGTCCGAGAACTCGAGAATAAGGTCACGCTTGCCTTGATAAATTCCCATTACACACTCAGCGGTGTCAGACCGACGACGCCTGGCCTCATCGAAGTTGCGGGTTTGCACGTCGAGGACGATCGGGACGAATTACCAAAGGTTACATTTCGGAAGTATTAGTATTTAAGCTGGTTGGTCAGTAAAATAAGCGTCGACAGATTTCGTTAAAATTTTGCATAAACGTTCTTTAAGGTCATATACATATGTGCACCAAATTTTATGGTTTCACCGTGTTGAACAAATATCACAAATGACAAATGACACATGACAAATATCAAAAATATTTTTTTGTACACTCTCCATAAGAGCGCGTGTTAAAACTACAATTTTCATTAATAAATATCTCGAATTCCAGACGGTAAAGTCTCTTAAAATTTTGCAGAGAGTTTTATATAACATAGAAGAAGCTTTGTATCATTTTTCAGAAAAATCTATCGTAAAAAAATTGTTAATTATTTACCAAGTATATCTGGTATTCATGACCTTGGATAACCTTAGGCTCAGAGAATGTTGTTCTTTTATAAATTAGCAACAACTTATCTTAATAAAATTAATCTCGCAAATCACTGTGAACGTCAGAAAAACGTCATCAAAATGGGAGAAACTTTTGGATTTGACTGTCACAGACCAACCACCTTAAGGTAGTACAACCGCAAAACCGTGTTGAGACAGATTTTCTTAAAAATTTGCACAGGTCTTCTTTACTGTCATATGAAAACATGTGTCAAATTTGACAAAGCTTCACCATCTAGAAATCGAGATATTACACATTCAAAGTCATTGCTTTTTCGAATCTCCCATAAGAGCCTATGTTAAAAGTAGCAATTTTTAAAAATTAATATCTAAATAACTACATGGTTGAGCCTTTTTACATTTTGCAAACACGTTAACACAATGCTGACGAAGATCTGTGCAATTTTTGAATAAATTCTGTCTCAAGAAATTTCAAGTGATGATTTTACATCAAGTTAACACATAAGGACAAACTTTTGAATAGACTGT